>CACRXK020000379.1:18332-85382 GCA_902702795.2 Paramuricea clavata | reverse complement strand
TGAAGCAGTAATTAATTATTCACTGTTACAATGTGTTGACAATTTTTTCGGCCAAAAACTGCTTGAAAATTTGAAATACTTGAAGACGAAGTGAAAGAAATGGTTTTAGAACCTTTATATTATACAGATGTTTGGTACTATAGTAGGTGCTTGTTGACTGCAAATTCATTTGTCGTTCATTGCAAACTTTTCTGAACAATTTATATTCTCAATGAACATGTTTTTTCGCTGTTGTTTCGGTATTAATTCTTTAAAAAACTTGTATTTAAACTAATTTCTACGTAATAAATGTATTTTGCTAACCTGCTAACCTGTTTTTTGAGAGTTTTTCCTTGTACTATTATGTTTTTCAAAGCGAATATTTTCCTTTTTCTGCTTCGCAAAACTCATGTAGTTTTTGGACCGCCATCTTGTTTTTCGCTACTCGCCGTATATGAGCTGATATACAGCGAGTAATTCAACCAATCAGATTGCAGAACAGCTCATATACGGTGGATGACTATATTATAAATCCAAATTGCACTCAAAACCATGCTATTACCTATACTAATGCACATACAAACAAAAATTACGATGTAAATAATTTTGTATATAATTTTCAATTAATGCTTGTAAACATGTTGTAATTTAGCCAATCCGCTATTGAACATGTAAAATAAATCCCACTATTATATTGCAAATATGAAATCTCACGATCAAAGCCACAAATGCAAAAAGAAATTTGAACATTAAAAGAAAAACAACAATCAGAAATGAATGGTTTGTTGGCAAAATTGGCCTAAGTTCAGACCAGTCCAAAAAAACACCAAAATCACAAATGTGACAACCAAGATTAAAAAATGCAACAACAGGATGCTTAACATGCGATGACTCTTTGAATTCTTCATTTCTGCATCATGAATTTAAAATTTCTGGTCAAACTAGAGAACCCAGTCAGGCAGACAAATTGACATTTGTTTTGCTGATTCATCAGATTGATTCAGGCTTAAAATGCGAGTACAATGAAAATGAGATTGTAGATGCTGTCATTCGTGTGATTTCATTACATAGCAGTTTAAGAAGCTTTGTTGAAACTTTGCAGATTTGTCTATGCCAAAGTTGCAAAAAATTTTTGAAAAATATATGTGTCAGAACTTTATCAAACTCTTGCGACAATTTTCCAGGACCCAAAAGAAATACCTCAACAGTTTGTCCTATTTTCACTTGATTTTAAAACTAAAATAGGCTTTGCTAGTAAAGAATCTGATTGTGAAGTTCAATATGATGAACCACATATTCAGAAAACATATGAAGTTTTTCAAGACAGGATTACGAGACAATATTTTGGTGGAAAACCTACGTCCCATTTTGCGGTTACCTACAATCCTGGTCAAAAATCCTTGGCGCACTTAGTTGAAATAGCATAACCTTTACTTCATTTCTGATTACCATATACATCCTTGCCAATTTTATGCAAAATTCCATGTCTAAACACAAACACCCCCTATCCCCCTTATCAATATTGTGTAACACCATAGAATAAAGATCCATATAGAAGGCCCCATTTACGTCGGAAACTTTGAAGTTTCTGTCCTCGCGCATGTCGCATTATGCATGTTGGCCACCATTTTCCTAGCCAATAAACATGCTGTACTGGCTGGCTGCTCCGCCTTCTGGCCAGTAAACTGCATATTTTTGCATAAAAAAAAACGCGGACAGTTGCACCGCCGAGTGGCCCTTCTGTTACTGATCTTTATTCTGTGGCAACACCTTGGACGTATAACACACTACACACAACATTGAACAGGGGTTAAGGGGGGGGGGGGCTGCTATGCTTGTTGTTGATGTGGGAGTGAACTTTCACACAGTCAGTGTCAAGTGAGCCAACATTTTTGACCAGGATTGTAGTTTATATGACAAAGAATTAATGAAGAATGTCAACAAACTGGCATCTCACCAAGCTGAGAGGCAGAATAAACTTGCATGTGAAAGGCGTTCGGCCAAAGTTAATGTGTGAAGTGGAGAGTGCACAAATTAAAATGTGCAAAAAGGGTACAATGCTATCAGGAAAACAAGGTAACAATGCTATCGGGAAGTATCATCCGGTGGTCAGAAATTTCCGAGGGAAACACAATACCGTGGTAGAGGGTGTCAAACACGTAAAGACCGGAAAATTGGTGGCATGTGTCAACATTGTTGTGCATGCACTGAGTTTGGCCATATTGTATCAGAGTGCACGAAAAATTTAAAGAGTCAGGGAAACAAGTGCTGGCAACCCTGCCGTCGGGACACGGTCTAGCCGGAAAGTCAACATCATGTCAGTGCAATTGTTTAAAGAACTTGAATCAAAACTTTGGGCAATAGAGAGCTAATTGGCGTGATTAATAATACTCCATGTAGAAACAATGTCTGGAAAATATAGGTGAGGGGTTCTTGCATGCATGTATTTCTAGTTTATCATAATTTATGTTTCATGAATATTTTTGCAAATAAAACTATAATCCCTGAGCCAACCAGGCGTAAGCCGGGGGCGAGGGTACTAATTCCGCCTGTGATAGAAAGCAATAGCGGAAAACAATAGCGAAGTCTAAAGTTCATCAATGATCATGGGTGTGTGTCACTGTGTGTGTGTGGGTGGTCATCTCACTGGTCTCAAAATATGGCTGTTCGCCAGGAGTGAAAATGGCAAAAATATAAAAAATACATGTCAGAAAGCCTGGAAAATCGTTCAACATAACAAATTTTAAAACGTTTTTCATTTTTTAAATGTAAGTATTTATAAGAATTGATTTAGTATGAGAAATCCTAAAGTATAGGGCAAGATTGTTTCAATTGTTTATGTGTGACTTTGTATAATTAAATAAATATAGACTTTGTTCTTGTTGTTCAAGTCTTTCCTATGCATTGTACAAAAGTTAATTTAACTAAGAAACTTTCACATAGAAGTTCATGATAAAAAAGAAAACTAATTGTGTTCATAAGCGTCCTGTACAAATTAAATTTATTTTATTTCAAATGCGAGTAATAAGTTGAAGAGCTTATTAGCTTAATATCGAAAAAAAGCGGTTAATTTCAATTCACATTAGCAGCATTTAAAAACTTTTACATACACTTTTGTTTTGAATTTTACATTAAAATAAAGCCCATACAAAGCAAAATAATATACCTATTTTTTGCAGGTTTGTACAAAAAGTTTAACAACAATTATCGTGTTGCCATGACTAACATGACGTGACAACACAAGCCTATATTCAAGTGTTGGCATAATTACAAATTCTTCATGTTAAAACAATGTTTGGAAAATATAGGCAAGGGGTCGTTGCATACATGTATTTCTGGTTACAATGTTTAGTTTTTATCATAAATTGCTAGGAGGTAAAGGACAAGTTCAGATTATAAAATTCTACACTAGACTGCCGGGTATCTAGTATTTTGAAAATACTTCTCAGCTGCCGGACATGTAGACAGACAGATAAAAAAAAGAATGAAAAGAAAACTGACGTTTGATTTTTAAAATAAAGAAGGAATTAATAAAAGATGCCATTTTAAAACAAAACAAAAAACAAGTAGAAATACCTTGTAGATTATGTTATCCCTTTTTTTCTGCACAGTTAAGATTACAATGTTAAGATTAAATGCCAATGATGGGCCTTACTGCATGTTCTAATTTTAATTTGATATGACAATTGAAGGCACAGTCTTTTGGACATGAACTAGTATATGTAACACCGCGGAAAAACGTCTGCGCATGTGTCAACGTTACTGAAATCTGCATTGCGAACGTGATGTCAAGTGTTCTGAATGTTGTCAAAAAGCCAGAATGGAAGAGTCTTCGATGTTTTGCCTTTTCTATGAAAATGCAAGCGGGATGATGAATGTGACAACCTAAAAACTAGAAATAATTATAGTCTACATGTGCAAGAAGTAGTATTATGCAAGAAAATAAACCAAAGGTGACTGTCGGATAAATTTATTGTATAAAACGCTCTTTAACTGAACCATACAAAGATATTCTTTGTAGGTTCATACGATCCACATTTTTGTCAATAACTTTTTTTGCATAGCATGTATAGTTTTTGCGTTGACTATATTTAAGGGTAATGATTTACTCTACAATTTAATCGTGTGCAAATGCTTAATTACTCTATAGTTTTCTTAACTTTTCTGCTTTAAGTTCGGTATTCAACAATTTTTCAAGAAATGTTCACACGCCTCCCAGTCTTAAACAGTAAAAATTTAAATTCTGTTTCTTTTTAGATTCTAAATGTTAAAATCTTTTTATTCATGTCTAAACTACCTGTCTAGCGTATTTTTTGTTTGTTTCAATTACCTTAAATCATTAAATAGCCATGTTGTTGTTTACAATTTGGCATTTAAATTCCTTGCCATCTTTTTTGTGCCCCACACATGCGCAGACGTTTTTCTGCAGTGTTAGTATATGTAAATTAATCAAATCATTAAAATTCACATCAAATGTATTCCTATATATTGCATCTGTGATATAGTTTCACGTTTTGGACTTAACTCATACCATAAGAAATAAGCCCTGGGGAATATTAATGACAAGACATGGGGCAATAAGCCCTGTATTCAAACCGAATATCACGAATAGCATGCATCAAACAATGTTATCTTTACTTCTGGCAGCTAGTCCAAAAACATAATATTATTGAAATCATAATTAGGTAATTAGATTTGTTTGGTGGTTGTTGTTGTTGTTGTTATTATACTGTCCTATAAAAGAGGCAATAAAGTCGGTTTTCCACTAGCGAATTTTCTCGCATGAAGCGACCTTTTTCCTTTGTCCGTATCACTTATTACGTCAGCAAGACGTGGCAAAATCAGTTCTCGAAAACGAGGTCGGCATTCGGCAATGCCGGGCTAAATGCAAATTTTTGCCCACCTTAATTCAACCAAAGTAAGAATTTTTTATGCTGATAGCTTTTAAAATGTCAGCGATTATAGAATTCAATTTGTAGTTCGATTAACTGAACACAGTACGGTGTAAGGTTTAAAAGCTGACGGGTATTGTGTATATATGTTAGATGTTTGAAGATCAAATTTCGCGCGTCTGGAGTTAAAATTTGGCTCCAACTTTCGAATTTTCCGGCTGGAGGTAACGTTCCAGTTATATTCCGATTTCAATGATTCGTAAATGCAAAATTATTAATTTCCCAACATATATATGTTAGGTATGTTATTATACGTAATTAAGCCTCAATTTAAGGTAAAATTCAACCACAAACGCTGTTCTTTATAAAACTAAACTGCCTTTTAAAATGGCTTTATCGATAAACTTTGAGTTTGCAATAAAATGGTTTCAAATTCTCGCTTGCAAATAACTTTGCTTTCTTTTTTATATAAAAAATTCAATATCATAAAAAAGGGAATCAATATTAAAGATACACTGAAATTATATGCTGTCTTGTTTAGTTGTTTCATATATGCAAAGGCAGTCCTTAGTGTCTTGTGTAGTTGTTTCATATATGCAAAGGCCGTTGGGGTTTTAAAGGCATTATAAAATCAATATTTAAAACAAACTTACTTCCGTTAACGTCGGCTCCCTTCTTTTAGCCGATTCTTTCGCAGTTTCTTTCTGAGAGAGCTTTTGAAATTTACAAAATCTTGCAAAAATGCGAGCAAAAATGAAATATATTTGCAAGAAATTTATCAATCATCAAATCAAGAAATGTTTGCTATTTCGCTGTCGTCATGCAGTCGTTATGATGCAAACTTTAAATTGGACCAATCAGTGTCCGCTATTCATGACAGTCCGCCATATTTTTGAGATCAGTGAGGATGACCACCCACCAAACACCCCAACATCGTTGGTGACCCACGCCCGCGATAATTGATGAACTTTAGACTTCGCTAATGCTTTCGTTTCCCCGGGTGTAAATAGCCGGGGGGAATTAGTACCCTCGCACGGCGCTTTGTGCTGTTGGCTCGGCAAATTTTTTTTCCGTAGACAGTCGGACTCCTCATTGATAGTCGAACGCATCATTGACCCGTGCCCTTAAACAAAACATTCAGCGGATAATCGTCTTATTAGATGCGCTTTCCCAGTGTGTCTTGCACACGCAATCGGTGATTTCGAAATGTTGTATTGCTTGGTTGAGATGTCAAAATCTGAGCAAGACGTGACAGATTGTGGCTTCATATCTTGTGTGGTGATGACATCTGACATATCTTATTAAGTTATATTTGCCATTACGACATGCTTTTCATTGCTTTGTTGACTCTTTTCATTGCTTCTGCAGCTCTTTATAAGTTTCATTGTTTTCGATTCCATAATTTAAAAAAAAAATTGCCATATCTTCCGTTGCGATTGCAGAATACCCGTCCACTTTTAAGCTATGCTTTTCAAACATCATGGATACAATGTATTAATACATCTATATTTATTCACAATAGATTAATAAATATATTGATAGATTAAAATCCCATGGTGGTAAAGGTAGCTACGAAGCATACAGTGACTTAACGTTAATAGATTAAATTGTCATATTAAAGGTAGCTCTATATTCTAGTGGATATGCGGACCTGCAGTCAACTAGTTATGTTGAGAACGAGGCATACAGTTAGATTCAGCATTAGATCAAATTTTCATGCTACAGGTACCTCTATATTTTAGTGGATACACGCGGATACGCAGTCAAGCAGTTAATTTGAGATTAAGGCGAAAGTTAGTTAGCATTAATAGATAAATCTCATGCTATAGAGAGCTTAAATGTGGTGTAATATGTAAGTATGTTCCTCACAACCGGACATTGGTGTTTGACAGATCATGATTAATTAACGTCGCTGGGAGAAAAAAATTTATATTATAAAGCATACTAAGCATAATATTAAACATTAAAAGTCTTGCATGCATGATATTTCCTTTATAGTATCAATTCGTAATATTGTTTTAGTAATTAGTTTGTTTATATTAGAACGAGGCAATAAGATATGGTATATACGTATCCAGGGAAATAGTGCCCGGGCTATACATGATATGATATTACTAGTGGACGGGTATTCTGCAATACTAAAACTGTCTGTACCAGTGTAGGTAGTGCCAATGTGAAAATGCTGTGCTGAGTGGTTATATTACTACCTTAAAAAATAAGCAGAAACTCGACGTTTCGAGCGAAGGCCCTTCGTCAAGAGTTAGTAATAGGGCATCACATAAGGCTAAAAATATGCCTAGAAAGTGACTTTCATTGCACACATCTGGAGGCTAATGATTTCTTTCATAAAGTAGTAGAGGAGCATGCCAAATGAAATAATAAAAAAAGCCCCCGGTCATAAGTGTGCACAACAATGAGAAATCGACTATATTCTGGTGATGCCGTCATCTATAGTTCTGAAAGGTAAAAATGTTCGAATTTCGAAAAATGTTTACTGGCATCAGATTGAGGTGCATAATTGGAGAAAAAACTATATTACACTGAAAACTTTCAGTCGTTCGTTACCGAGATATCACGTTCCAAAGTTTTTTAAAAATGCCGAGTCAGCATTTTTGTTTCTCCAGTAAAGCTTATATTGACAGACTGTATGCAGGGGAAGGGCTTATTTTGCACTAGTAGCTTAAATTGTGCACCACAGTGTGTGAATCAAAGTGGTTATGCAAGTCAGAAAACTAAAATGCGATTAGAAAATCCTAATTGTTTGCCCGTCATCTAAAGCCTTTAAAAGAAACCTACAAGATGAAATCTGTTGCACATGTCGCCAGACTAACTAATTTCACCATGATCAGCAGTTCTTTTGGAGTAGTTCTGATATTACATAGCAAAATTTTACCAATGCACGCTGCACACAAGCAAGCCATGACTTACATATTATTACTCAACAGGCACATTACTCAACAGGCAATATCACTGAACATCGAAAATCTGCTATTAATTCCACTCTGTAGAATAATTTCTTTAGAAGAAATTCATTTAGTAAAGTTAGTCATTCAGGCAGCCAAGGGTCCATAAGCCACTTCACAGTGGCTAGCTTTTTCTTAAGCAAAATAGAAGCATGATACAGAATTTGTAGCTCATTCAATTCTGTGTATACGTAGCGCTGTGATTATCATCATATCCCATGTTGTACAAAACCATTGAAGTTGTTTGACATGTCTTATCCTGTCCATACAAATAGTTAGTATAATTCTTGTATCACTTATTATGGTACTTAACCTCAATGGCAACACAATCTTTTCCACAATTTTTAATAAGATCCAGACCTGTAGTTGTCCTTTTTCTTTGTGCCAGCTTCGCCCAATAGACCTGCATCTGAAGTGTCACACACAACAAGGGTTATTCTTCACAGGTAATAATTTTTGAATAAATATTATTCAGGTGATTATTTTGCTATGTGATCGCTGTACCATTCACTAGCAACTGTATAATGATTTCATTTAATGATAAATATACCATATAATTACAATGTAAGACATACCATGACAAACAAATCGGATTGTTTCTCGCATATTATGCATACTGGGAGCAAAACATTTGGTGATCTAGCCTTCATGTCATTATTTTGGGGACCATCATTGTCAAGTAATGGGTGTAAAAGCTTCTTTGGTGGAACAGTCTGCAACTTCACAGCCAATTAAGATTTCACTGCCTCATGTTCTTTTTTCCTCCACTTTTTGCAACTTGTTTTAATCACAAAGTCTTTTATAGCAGTTCTCATGGTAATGCCAGTCGAGTTCCCAGTGCCTCCTGAGGCCCCCATTTAATTTTTTAATTTTTTGGGGGTGGGAAAGAAAAATTTTTCAAACCATATTCCTTAAAAATAACAAATTTTTCCGTCTATGTCTACTGTAAAGGGGGTCCGGATTTCACAATTTCACCAATTCCTGCTTTTTGGGGCCACCTGTTGCAAATTTTCTGACCCTATACAACTCAGGCTAATTTTCCAATGTACTAGCAAAATGTTTATGGTCATTTTTTGTCGGGGGCGGAGGGGGGAGTCATGGTAGCTGCTGCTGCTGGGTACCCAAACACCCTTCGAGTTTCCCACAGCAGTTAGAGCGTGAAAAATGCCTTTCTACATTGGGCTATCTATTTAATATCCACACCCCCCTCCTATCGATAAGGTCATTAAAATTTTAACTCCCAAGAAAAAAAAGATCAAAGTGCTGACAGCCTGACACAAAACCCCCTCAGATATTTGTAAATTTTCCCTTACCCCTCAGAACAATAAAAAACATCAAATCTTTTTATTACACAAACAGTAAAAGCGTGATTGTTGTGTAATTTATTATACTCTATTAAAAATCATGAAAATATAAATAGTTGTTGAATGAAATTCAATGTTTTGGATACCGACATGTAAACACAGCCTTTGTTTACATACAGAATGTACCACACTTTAAACTAAATGTACATGCCCCCCCCCCCCATGGACGAGTTCAATAAAATTTGAACCCCTATAAGGTCCTATAGAGAAGAAAAGATCGATCACAAACACACACACCCAGAAATTAAGAAATTTTTGCCTTACCCCTCAGAAAAAACGCAAAGATCAAAGGATGCCGATGCACACAACCCCTGAGAAACAGCTTTTTCACCCCCCCCAGACACTCTCGTCTATGGGGGGGGGGTGTATAATTAAGTGGTGGGCCCCATCTTCGCTAGTAAACAAGTCCGAATTGTGACAGATTTCTGGTCTTTGAGCTTCGGCAATTTCTCACGACAAGCAACAAATCTCTTCAGACGCTTTTCTGTGACCTTTAGAAGTGATTGTGAAATATCCTCAAAATGAATACAACATTTATTCAATTTTAAATGTTTGAGTGGCCAACTTGTTTAAGCCGCCAATATTGCTTTTATCTGCGTGTGGCAGCTATGTTGCCATGGAAACACGCGCGATTTCAAGATGGCATAAACGAAACATTGATCGAATATTATCAAAGTTTCAAGTCTATTTTCTACCTATTGTGCACACTAGTGAATGGGGGCTTTGTATTTCATGAACAAGGAGACTAATATGCATTGTGTTATGGCGGAATTTTTTAGCCTTGCGACATGTGCAACGAACTTGAAAGATTTAGCAGATATGTGACGGCCTATGAGGGCCTTCGCTCGAAACGTCGAGTTTCTGCTTATTTTTTAAGGTAGTAATATATTCTGCAATACTCCTATTTGGGGAAAGTGGTCTTGATGGTCGCTTTGATCTTCCAGTATTTCCTTACACGCTATTTATCTTATCCTGATTCTCTTCAATTGGGATGATATATAGTTTTAACTCGCAATAACAGTTCTTGGGTATTTTCGCAACCAGTAAAACAAGTTTGTAGATTTACTATGGCATCGCGAAGCAAATCGTTCATCTTTCTACACGTGGTCGAAGAAGAACGTGGAGTGATGGATATATGGTGCACCAGTGGGTTACGCAGGGTATGAAGGGATCCATCGAAAATGCGCGGAGGCCTGGACGCGGATAAATGATGTGTCCGACTATCAATGAGGAGTCCGACTGTCTACGGAAAAAAAATTTGCATCAGCTCGGGGGATTATCACTGGTTTGGTGTAAAATAGTTAATATTTTCTGACCGAAATAATAATTTGAAATGTGCCTACCTCCTGCAAATGGACGTATTTGGCCAAGTTCTCCACTTTACTACACTGTTTATCGGCGATCTCGTCCACATCCTTCCAAAAATGTATATCATCTCACACAATGGTATCAAGAACATTCTAAACAAGTTTCAACTTGGTTTCAAGTAGATCATAGCTGTTTAACCATTCAACAAGGTAAATCCACAAATTTGTCCAAATTCGGCGCCATTTTGTCATCCCGTGTCGGTTGTCAACAATTCGCCCTTGTTACTCTTCCATCCAAGCAATTTCCATTCCAGTAATAAAAAAATTTAACCTTTATAACGGTAGGAGACTAAAAAATCTAAACAAAATACAAGAAATGTGGCATTTTATCACCCTGTAAAATGTTGCTTACGAGTCCTTCAAAACATTTCATACAAATCTCGCGTGGTTTAGTAACAGGCACGTGACAGGGGGTGTAATATTAATAAATAATAATATGTATATATTTGTCGCTACAAGAAATAAAACAAACGTTTGTATGATTGTATTTAGCTTTAGTCTATTTCACGCAGCTTTCTTCTATCTTCGTGAAATAATTCACCCCCCCTGTCACGTCCCTGTTACTTTGTCATGCGAGATTTGTACGGAATGTTTTGAAAGACTCATGAGCAACATTTTACAGGGTGATAAAATGCGTAGTTACTAAAACATGGAACGACCCACAACGACCGCACTACAACCCCACAACGACCCCACTACGACCCACTACGACCCCACAATGATCCACAACGACCCCACTAGGACCCACAACGATCCCATAATTACCTTCTGTTGCAATTTTGCATGACAATAAACAATATAAGTTATTGTTTGTGGATACACCACATATTTTATTATTACATGTGATCAAAATTGGCGGGAAATGCAAGACTTCCACTTGTGCATGCAGAGATTGTTGTTGGATTGTTGTGAACTTGTGGATTGTTGTGGCTGGTGTTTTGGTCGTCGTGGCTCGTTGTGGGGTCGTTGTGGATCGTTGTGGGTCGTTGTGGATCGTTGTGGGGTCGTAGTGGGTCGTTCCATGTTTTAGTAACTACGTGATAAAATGCCACATTTCTTATATTTTGTTTAGATTTTTTAGTTTCCTACCGTTATAAAGGGTTAAATTTATTATTACTGGAATGGAAATAAACTTCAGTGATAGTCTAATTAGTTGTATATTATATAGATTTTAGTCATATATTATATATAGATTTTAATATTTTAGATAATTTATTGAATTTATGTAAACATATCATAATTCATTGTATTAATGCCAAGATATGTGAATAAAACATTTATTATTATTATTAAATGGCTTGGATGGAAGAGTAACAAGGCCGAATTGTTGACAACCGACACGGGATGACAAAATGGTGCCGAATTTGGACAAATTTGTGGATTTACCTTGTCGATGGTTAAACAGCTATGATCTACTTGAAACCAAGTTGAAACTTGTTTAAAATGTTCTTGATACCATTATGTGTGAGATGATATACATGTTTGGAAGGATGTGGACGAGATCGCCGATAAACAGCGGAGTAAAGTGGAGAACTTGGCCAAATACGTCCATTTGCAGGAGGTAGGCACATTTCAAATTATTATTTCGGTCAGAAAATATTAACTATTTACACCAAACCAGTGATAATATATTTAAATAAGTACCAATTATGTTTCTATCAAAAAGATTTAGGGAAAAAGGTAATGTAAGTCCACTGCTGTTTATTGGGAAATTTTATGGGGAAAAATTAAGCAATAATTAAAGAGTATTTTGGAAGCTTTTCAAATCCCTGTCATGAAGGTTCAGCATTTGCACGCACCAAGTAATGGCATAATTCAATACACTGATTTTAAACCACATTATCTCTGAAATGAGAGCTCGTTTCGAGATAAAGTTTATAGAAACAGATATAGTACTCATTGTAGAATATTCTACTTAGTTTTAATGCGGTTTTACTCGAAATTTTTGTTGCCAAAAGTGTATATACGCACATGACAAGTTGAACCTACTGTCTTCTGAAAGTACTTTGGCTAAAATAACAACTTGAGCAAGAAGACCAACAGTAGGTAGGGTCACAAAAACAGTCGAAATCGTGCCATAAAATGCACGAAAAGTTCTTCTAAAAACTTAGTTTTAAACTAGATTGAACTTGCTTTAATGCTATATTAAATTTCATGAAAACGTGCCAGGTATTTTCATTCAAAAACATGCTAAAAAAAATCGTAACTACTCACTTGGATTTAGTGTTCATGTTTCTTTCGATTTCCCACTTCACTGTTCCGTTAGATTGAAATAAATTGCTGTTTTTCTGGCTGAAAATCGTGCGACTTGATTTGGACAAGAACTTGACTTGAAACATATGCACACTCCCTTCAGTTTTACAACATATTTTATACGTAAAACTCTTTAAAAACCTCTTCTTTTTCATCCGTAAAACTTGCTGCAAAGTCCCATCTTGTGACACTTTGCGGTTGTCACAGGTTTTGTAAAACTAGGGATCCAAGGATAGTGTGAAGTTTCAAATTGAAAAAGACACTTCAAGAACTATATATGTTCACTGACAACCTAGAAAAGCTGATGGCTTACACTACGAAATAAACAATTACCAAAGGCATTTCATCTCATTAATGCGCTCGGCACACGAGTAGCATGACGTTTGAAACAAGAAATGTGCCTTGTGAAACTGACTCAATTTATCTATTTATTGTGATGCTACACGCATGCTAAATTTTAATTGTTTCACCGACAACCAAATTTTGCATATTCTAAATTTTCATTTGCATCATTGAAAGGAAGCATTTTATCTTCATCCGTTCCGTATTTTATCCGCATATCCGTTCCGTGGATCCGCTCCATCCGCTTCCGCATTTTAACCAATTGTGACATGTTTCACAATAACAAGTCTCATTGACCTTTGACTTTTTGACCTTTGACTTTTTGAAGGTCACGTTGTGTCTATTTTCAGCTTTTCGCATGTGTTGAATAATTATGAATAATGTCACTTTAGATTTCAATAGTTTCACAGTTATAGCTGCAGTGTTTAAAGCAGTTTTGACAAGCTTTGATACGTTCTGTGTACAGAATACTACAGATTGATTCTCGTAAGATCTGGTAGACTTATCGTTGCACTGAACACAAGTTTGCACCGTTGACAATGGCGTTGTGCTAGACAGTAAACAAGGTCCGTGACAGTACACGTTGGCTACATGTACCTCCTTGCTTTTTTCTTCCATTGCATAAATCTTGTTGGCGAGCCAAGCGATTGGCGATAACATGTTGGCTATCTCCTCGTCTTTCTTATTTAAATAAGGAGCTCTGACTCAACTGATTTCTTTTGTCTCGCAATAGCTCTGACTCACGCCTGTACAAACACCCGCTTCTGTTTAATAGTTGTTTACGCTTTATTGATCTGATGCAATTTTTCGCTCTTTGTACTGAGTTCTGTGATGTAGCACCTTATACAGTCAATGACAATGTATAATGAATACACTGTCTAAATTATATCGATGGGCACTTAATTGAATGCCGGTAATCATAACATCAATTTATATATTATTGCGTAGAATCTCAAAGATTTTGTCAATATTCATGTTTATATATTTGAAAACAACACTGTCTCGCTTCTTTGTACGTACTGTACCTCCATATAATGAGTATACCCTGAAAATAATATCAGCACTCAATTGAATGCCTAGAATCTCAAAGATTTTCGACTCAATATTTAATACGTCTAAAATGTTTATACACTTGAGTGTTGACTGCACTGTCTAGGCGGCCTAGCTCCTTCCTCGCTCTGTACAATGAATATACCGTCTAAATATTATCGGCACTTAATTGAACGCCTGTAATGCATAAGATCAATTTATATATTGCGTAGATTTTCAAAAATTTACTCAATATTCACGTCTGAAATGTCTATGCATCTGAAAACAACACTGTCACTCCTTCCAATAGCATATCGTCACGCCATCGTGATCTACGGCTTGATAGCGCATGCACATTTGCACTACTAAAGAAAAATCGTGTGTTCCGGGGTAAAGATCCTTTACACAACATGAGAAGCGAAATTAGCAAATGTTCTAAGATTTACAAAAAATTACAATAACAAAAGCGATTTTTGTGAACTTGGCAAAAGGATAACAGAATATGTAAATAAGTTCACTGACATTGCTTCAATAATGTTCAAAGTACTGACAAAGCACAATAAAACACTACAAACAAAAATCGTATACACCCCCCGGAAAGTTTACTGTATGACTGACTGACTGAATGAATGACTGACTGACTGATAAGTTTGAATTTCCCCCCAGTCATCACAATACTGTGAAGTTTCGAAGAAACTTCACACTAAAAATAAAGTGTTAAAATCGAAAATCTTCGCAAACTTTTGATCAATTTTCTCACATGATGCATCATTTGAAAGCCCGAATTTTGCACTTTGTACTTGTGACCGTTGGCTAGGCAACCCGATAAATACGCACTAGACAATCATGCCCGGAAGTTGACGTGACGCCCAGGGCGCATGAGGTTGCAATGAGACTTACCCTGTTCCCAATTCCAAGGTGCATGAGGGTGCAATAATAAGACTTAATGAGTTAAATTACTTTACTGTAATGAAGTACTTTGTGAAATATAATACTGAATCAAACTCTAAGGCTATGTAAGTGTTATATCTGTGGTGGGTACATATGACTGCATGTGCATATCAGACTGAGTGATATCAGTGTTTATGCCATGGTTTATTCGTGGTTTATGAAATTATCTATGGCTATGTTCATATTATAAAATGTATACTGTATATCAGAAAAATACTGTTAGAAATATTGCTGTTACCCCATTATCAGGCTAAAGCTGTGATTGTATAATACCACCTGATGATACACGCCCTGAGGCTGAAAATTGTTGCACTTTACTACCTGGCAACCTCCTACCCTACGGATCTACAGGGTTTTTAAGTACTATTTAAAACATGAGTAGGAGTGTTTTATCAGATATAAAACGTGAGGCGCAGCCGAGCGTTTTATGTCTGATAAAACATGACAACAATATTTTGAATAGCTTAAAATATGACTAAAAAAGAATACTAATTACGATGAACCTTTATATAATCATACTAATTAGGATGAAGAATTATATAATGCCACATGCTTTATCAGATATAAAGTCACTCCATGTGACATATTATGGCTGACATGATTTGCCACAAGATTTATGAATTATTAATTAGTATTTTAAATGAATATGATGAACTATTTAATTAAAAGTATTTTCAAACTTTTAGCATTTAGTCTCTGTTCAGCAGTGTCCATGCACATGTTTACATTGTGACAAAAAGTTAATTACATTTCAAAATTTTATCAACCTTCACTAAATGAGAAGCGTACTATTAGTAAATCTGCACAAAGTTTATCAACGTTTTCAAACAACAAATCTAATGGCATATTTTAGGAACAGATAAAAGTGAAAATGTACAAATGTTGACGACTGACCAGTTTGATATGAAAATATGCTTGTGAGAGAATAACAAACTTCAAAGTATAAAGTATACATTTTATTTGTTTCTTGACTTGACTATTGATAAAATGCTACAGTGTTTTTGTAATTTAAAAGCAGAGGTATAAAATAGAAGTTAGTGGGCAATTCGAACTATATATCGTAAAATCCCACTCCTGGTATTTGAAATTTAATGTTTTCTGTAGAAGCATGTAATTTGATACTTTGCCATTCCCCCTTGGGCAATTAATGTTTGTAGAGTCATGTGACCAGCTGATACCAGGGTCTTTCCCAAAAAGACCCTGGGTATGAGGATGACAAGAATGTTGCGTGGTTCGATTCCCATTATGGAAATAAAGAATCATTTGTTATGATTGGAGTTTGTCTGTTACTGGAAGTGGTATTATAGTAAGCTGAAAACCTCTCAATTGCCGAGCAAGAATAAATTATTCAAGCACCAAAGCAATTTTACCGAAAAAATATTTAAAAAGCATTAATTGTTTGCCCATTTACCACTCGGAAAAATGCACGAATTACATCAAAGTACATGTAAGCAAATTTTGTTTCAAAATCGACAAAATATTGAAAAAATCGTCCCAGAAAACAAAAAAAAGCATAAAATGTTGTATTTTTATTATTATTTTATTTTGTTATTACAACTTTATTTCAATACGGAGCTATTTCACAATATAAAACTAACTAAATATACACAGAGAGAAAACAAAATGAGTGATCTTCCAAGGCCGTATATATAAAAATTATTATTACTTTCATTGCAATTAAAGCTTATTTTTGAAACACTGGACGGTTTGAGATCTTTTAAGATCACAAGGTAAACTATTCCAAGCCACTGCATCCCTGTAACTAAATGATTTTTTCTTGAAATTAGTGTTTGGTTTAGGTGGAAAATAATTTTGCACCTGTCTCGTTTCATAATTGTGTATGTCATCGGTTCTTTGAAATAAATTTGATATGCAGTGAGGAACCATTGAATTTCTAACTTTGAACATTAGTGTAGCAAGTTGTTGGTTCCTACGAGTCTCCAGATTGTCAAGGTTTAGGTTTTGTAGAAGAACACAGTAGCGGACATCATATCCACACTTAGTGATAATGCGTGCAGCTCTGTTTTGTAAACGCTACAGTTTATCAGAAAGTGTGGAGCTGATGCCGCCCCATACCTGTGAACAATAATCAAAGTAAGGTTGCACTAACGTTTTATAAGCAATTAGTAACGTTTCATGGTCTACAAATTCTCTTAACCTTTTTAGTACACTTACTTCAGTTGTTATTGTGTTAACCTGTTCATTCCAACTTAGTGTCTCATCTAGCATTAGACCCAATGACTTAAAGTGCTACTGCAGCAAATTTTTCGACCCTAATTTTTTTTAGCTTAATTAAAAGTGCTTTCCTTCCTGACCTGTTTACCACAAACAGAATTGAAATTGGTCAATTCAAACCGATTTTATAGCCTTCCAAAGTGCTCATTTTTGGCACTTCCTGTGCGAACTTTTGATCGGCCATGTTGATGCCATGTAACGTCATAAGATGAACATGATTTCATGATGGCGTATTAAAATTATAGTAAAACCAACAAATGCAGAGACGAAGGCCGTGTTTCTGGCAGTTCTAACTTGGATTATTGCATGAACAGCCTGAAGGAATACCTATGCATCTATTTCCCAACAAAGAAACAGATCCACAGAGTGAAAGAAAGTTAGTGAATTTTACCCATAAACATTGACCACGGGTTTTCATGCATCTGCGAACCTAGTGTTTTGATTGAGCCCGTTTTGAAGATTCGTGTTAAATCTTATTTTCATTGACAAAACCTCATAAAGGAAGAAACTGTTTATACAATTTACATGGCTAGAATTGTTCCCCTGGCTAAAGTACAACTAACAGACGCAAGACAAATAATTCAGTCAGGTATACAGTGAAGTACAAATTAATATGTTTGCACACATGTGTGGTGAATATTTTATGCAAATGATGCTATATAGTTAGTCTAAAGTGTTTAACATTTCTTATGTTTTAGATCATTTGTGTTAAGTTAGTTTCTTGTCCAGAGCATCTTGAGATTGAAATAAAGGCAACAATTCAGCATGCCTTGACCTGGTTTCGTCAAGACGTCTGATGACATTTTAAGAGAAACGATGCCATTGGAGTTATATTCAGTCATATCAATAATACATATTGCATAGTATAAAGTAACAAATATAATAATACAATAGTATAATATTGTACTGGTACGCTATTATGTGAGAAACATATGTGTTTCTGCTGGGGTCTACACCGTAGGCTACTTAACTGGTTACTTTGAAGATTAATATAATTTCAAAATATTACAGTATATATGATACTGCACAGTGGCACAATTTTGACTCAATGGTTAACAGACTCGGTCACAATCTGCCTAATCCAACTAAGACACAATAGCGCGCTGACGTTCGATTACTTTTATTTTGACACACCCTGTATAAAATCAACATTTACTCTGGAAATTATTTATAGCATAATTACTACATATCAGATTTGATTGACAGGCGTATCGATTTCGACCAATGGGAATTCTGCATTGTATGGGCAATGCGGATTTCATTTCTTAATGTGTTGTCTGCAGTCCCTCCTTTCTTTTCTCGTGCCCGGGAATCTCGTGCCCGGAAATCTAAACCCGCGGAAAGGAGGGACCGCTCGCAGTCTATAATACCACAGCCCATAATTGCCAATTACACCTATCGCTATCTATTAAAATCAGAATCATTTTGAGTATTGTGAATTATTAGGCTATGGATATGCTTGTGTTTATAAACGTTATTATATTTTTTGTCACGCACAATCCAGTATATAATAAATATTAAGTTGCACACACCAGATGTGTTCAAACAATCAGACACAATACCGAGGCAAGCATAATACAATATAAATATACATGCAATAAAAAGGATCTACTTACCACTAATTTTACAGGTATTGTACCATCGTTTGATTGCTCCAACATAGTCACAGATGGTAGTTGCCTATATCTGCAACGGCGTTATATATTGTCTCCATCACTTCGTCTAGTGAAGCTGTATAAAAGCTGTTTGAAACGTTCATCATCGTATTTCAAAGCCGAGTTCATACTCGTTGACTTCCAGATGTAATATATATATAACCGTCATTCCGCCGTCAAATAAACAATAAGATAGCACTTGTTCTTTGATTTTTAAAAATCAGTTATCTGCACCATAAACAAGTGAAATAGACAAAAATTCCACTGCAATATGTTGACGCGCCATATACTTTACTACAAATACGACCTTCATATCTTCGTTTCCATTCATCTTATGACGTCACACGGCATCAATATGGCGGCGGAAAAGTTCGCATGCGATAACCAACTTCAGAGGTTAAATTTGGCAACTTCTAAGCATCGCATGATGGTCAAATATACATGAAAATGCTTCTAAAAGACTGAATTTTTATTTAAGCTAAAAAAAATTAGGTCAAAAAATTTGCTGCAGTACCAATTTAAACGTTTTAACTCGTTTGATTTTTCTGCCCCGAGATAGATTGGAGGATCTGTTTCTATTAAATTTAGCCTTTGATAAGATCCTATAATGATATATTCAGTTTTCTTAGTATTTAAACTGAGTTTGTTTACAGTCAGCCAGTCACCTACATTTTTTAGGTCATTATTTAGTGCGTTTGTAACAGTATTTATGTCATTGCCAGATGTATCAATTTGGGTATCATCAGCAAACATGTTACACTTAACACTATTTAAGTAATTAGGGAGGTCATTTATATACAGTAGGAATAACAGGGGACCAAGAATTGACCACCTGCGGTATTCCACTAATCATGCTTGACTGTTTGGAAATACCTCCATTTACCTGGCAATACTGTGAGCAATTCGATAAGTATGATGTAAACCATTTGTGGGCAGTTCCAGTTATACCATAACAGTTAAGTTTATTTAATAGTATTTGGTGATTAACTGTCGAATGCCTTCTTGAGATCAAGAAAGACGACTCCATTCAGCTCACCAATATCAATATTATGATATAGCCTGTCAGTGATTTCTAGTAAAGCAGTTACAGTGGAATGACCAGGTCTGAAACCATGTTGGGAGGTAGATAATAGGTTCTCATCTTGTAAATATAAATAGAGTTGGTTATGAGCAACCTTTTGCATAACTTTAGCAATAGTTGAGATCACAGATATTGGTCTATAATTATTCATGTCATGTTTGGGTCCATTTTTGTAAATTGGTGTGACTGCAGAGATTTTCCAGTCGTGTGGAAATTGTACCCTCTGATAACGATTTGTTAAATTAAGTTAAATGGTGCTGCTACTTTTACAAGTTTAGCAGATATTTTATCTGGACCTGTTGCCTTATTTGTGGCAATATTCAATAAAAGATTAGTATTTTTTGTTGGGATACCTCTTGGAAATGGAAAACGAGCAGCCTAGACCTAGGCTAGGCCTTTACTCGGCTGGCTTTGGCAGGTATCTTTGGCAGGTTTGGTCAATTTCCGGCTAGCATTTGGTAATTAGCGCAATGGCCATTTGCCTCGTAAAGGCCTAGTCAATTTCACAAGTTCTCAAATTAGCCCCATAAGTTGGCCATAACTTCTTGATCCGAAATTGATCAGAAACCAACAACTAAAGCAATTTATACTGTCCAGTAGTTATTACATTAACTATAAAAACATTTTATATGACTAAACTAACCTATTATTAGTTTATAAATGTTGCGTTAAATTGTATTAAACATCTTTAAAGGCCTTTAAAGTAGTTCCAACAATTTTGTAAACTGACTTGAAAAAATTCCTTTATTCACAAGACAATCTACTGTTTTGCTTTGAATACTAGTAAACTATATTTGCGAATCGGGAATGAGGATTTTGACATTATTGTTCAATTATTATGGATATACCATTTGTAAACAATGTACGTTTTATACACTGTACGGGCTAATAATATATGTATCCGTTTTATTTAATAATTGTATATGTGTTTGTATATTTTACAAACACAAGGCTGCTTCTTGCCAAAATTGAGAAAATATATATTAATGTAGTTGTGTAAAAGATAAAATTTCATGAAAGATTCTACTTTTAAATTTTGGCTACAGCAGCTTGGTTATAGGAATATTCCGAGACAGTCGCTGGGCAACTTCTATGAAATGTTTGTCAAAGGCATTTGGGAGATATCCTTGTCCTGTACTTCTTCATTATTTTCATTTTTAATGTGACCTACATAGTAGAATTGAAAGATAGGATTTCTTTATTATTTTACTGTGTCAAACATATTCACAGACAAGTTAAAACTTATTTAAAACTCCGAAACATTCGCTTCAAAAAAATAGCAAAAACATCCCGACTGTTGGGAAAAGCTGTGATATTCTTTTTGAATTTTTAATGAATTTCATACAATTTTTTACACACAAATTTTTAAAGACAATTAGATAAGATACATACATAATACTATTGAAAAAAGAAGGAAAAAATATATAATACATATTGCACACAGTGATCAAAGTAGCAATAAGCTTTCGAGTTGATCACTGCCTCATTAAATGATTTTAGAGAAAGTTTAACAAGATATATAAATATGACAAATTAAATATAATATCATTGCTTCAAGGAATTAGAAGGGGTGTGTTTGTGAAATAATTAGGAATTGAGTATATCTTATTTTAAATATTGACATTGAATTTGATTGTTTGATTTCAGGATTAGTAGACTCCCAAATTTGTGATGAAATAAATTTAAATGTTTGTATTCCATAATTAGTTTGTGCTTTTGGTCTACTTAGATTCTGTCTGCTAGCAAATCTGGTATTATGAGAGTGTTGAGCAGATACAACCTCGATACTACTGGCAAATACTATTCGGACATTTGTTCCTGCTAGTATTTTGTAAACAAATGTTGCAATTTTCAATTGAAAAACATTTTTAACTTTAGTATACCTAAAAGATTATAATACAGAGTTACATTCTCTTTTTTTCTTGCGAAAAATATGCTCCTGATGGATTTAGGCAGTGTTTACACTGTACCGTTTTCGTAGCGTTCTCGTATTGTTCGAGAGAACTAGACTATTGTCTTGCATTCCCTTGAGGATTAAGAACAATACGAGAACACTACAAAAACGGTACAGTGTAAACGCTGCCTTATTTTGACTGGAGCCAATAGTTAATAGAGGAGATGGTTTGGAAACTCATTAGCATTACAATAAACCTCACTATCTATGTTTTTGTTCAGGTTTATGCAAAAATGTGGTCTTTCATTGGTTGACTTGAGAAAAATATGACGATGAAAGACCACATTTTTGCATAAACCTGAACAACATAGATAATGAGGTTTATTGTGATTTTATTGTAATGCTAACGAGTTTCCAAACCATCTCCTCTATTAACTATGCTGGAGCACAATTTGGTTAATTTTGAAGTATAAGTCTTTCCCCAACTCATCAATCCATAATTGATATAAGGATAGATCAGTGAATAATACAGTTGCTTAGCGTTTTCAAATCAATGTAATATCTAAGTTTATTTATGATTCGAATATTCTTAGCAAGTTTACTTGTTGACATACTTAATCTAATAGTCCCAAGTAAGATGCTTATCAATGTATATACCTAGATACTTAATATAATCCTTTTGTTCAAAGTTCCTTATCCTTATATTTTGAATCTTTTTCTTTTGAGAGGTTATTACCCTAAAATTGGTCTTTTTTAAGATTGATAATTTATTAACTGCAAAATAATGAAATTTCTAGTTCCTCATTCATCACATTTTCTACATCATCAATAGATTTTCCAGAATAAAAATCACATTTTCTACATCATCAATAGATTTTCCAGAATAAAATACATTGGTGTCATCAGCAAAAATTCGAAATGAAAGTTTTTAGCACAATTTGGCATATCATTTAAATATCTCAGGGGTCGAAATTCCCGCTATTCCGAATATACTAAAATGCATGACGGAATAGTAAACTTCATGATCACAGTATTCCGTTTGTATAGTAGAAAAAATTGTGGAACCAAATATCGAAGAGCAAGGGTTTTTCTGATCTTATAAAAAATCACTTTATACCGGACTTTGAGCCGCTGTTCCACTTCGTAGCTAAGTTCTTGTTTGCTTGCAATACTTGAGTATCCTAATTTCCTTGCAGGAATATTATTGTCGATTTTAAGTCACTTTTCAATGCGCGGTTCCCAAGTTCGTTGCGAATTTGGCGATTACATTTCCAGTTTGGAAATTGGGCGCGAACTTCGCAACAAAATTTGCAAGTTCATTTCAGTGTTTGAACTTTGTTTTTTATTAATAATTTGTTCATCACTGTACAGAGCAATGCACTGTACATGTTTAGTTTTTGTTATTCAATAGACGTTTCCCCCCTTTTAGCAGCACACACGCAAAGCATCCCGGTAGTTGATTATCAAAGTCAATTTGAGTTGTCATGGCGAAGTGTTCGGGAGCGATGTTTTCTTGAAGGAAATCTGGTCGATTTTCAGCCTTTTTTATCTAACCTTAAAGGATAAAAACAGTGTCTTGAGAAAATCATAACTCCTTGCTATGTGTAGACGGAATGATGAAGGGATCGGTTGTAGTTTTAGCGAGAAAAACGGCTTTTTTAATCACCAAGGGGCGATCAGTTTATTCGACGAAAATGGCCTTCGAATCTGGGTTCCTTTCACCTGCAGTCGGTGAGTTATGGTATTATGTAGCGATCAAAAGATTATTTTGATATGTCAACAGTCCCCTATATTCTGTCTTTCGGTATGAATAATTTTAGACTGGCTTACCCATTTTCTCGTACATTTTTTGTTCCTTAAATACGGCATGCGCTTTCAAATTTTCGGCTTTCATTTTATACATATCTAGGCTTGCTTGTAGCTGTTTGGCTTTGCCTTTATTGGCATGAAAATTACAAACATTTGTAGCCAATGTTGCAGTTTTAGTCTACGACCTTAATATTTTTGCTTGTTTTCTGGAGTTTTGCTTGTTTTTGTCTTGCAAACCTTTGTAAAGTCTTGGTTTTTATCTTCTTGTATTTGCCAGCATTAAAGTAGGTTCCTAATTTGTTCTAAAATTCGAAAATAATTTTATTTTTGGTCACAAAATTTGTAAACGTTTGTAGCTTTAGTTAGATAAATAATTTAAACATAGGTAGAATTTTTAAAATTGAAATAGGGAATTAATTAATACAGTACATAAATAATAATACAGTACATAAATAATAATACAATTAAATTTTATATTAAGTAGTAAAATATACAGTCATAACAATAGGACATAAATTATATATATCTGGCAAAATGGGAGATGAACCTAGCACCTCACAGAATGCAGACAATACTCAAGTAGAAACCACATGCAAAGTAAAGAGTGGAGGAATCAACTGCTGTGTACCACAATGCACCAATAATAATATAAAGAATCCCGAACTTTCATTCCACAAACTCCCAAAGGACAAGGCTTTACAAAAAAAAATGGGTGAAATGACTGAAAACAAAAGGGCCAATGAACATTTGTCAAAATGCAAGCGTATGTTCAACTCACTTCCCTGGTGGAAAAAAAACATATTTGGGTAATATACCAACAGAGTTAGCTATTTGTCAAAATGTCAAAGTTCGAAGGCAGCTGTTTAGACCAGAAATTTTGCCAACTGTATGTGAAGAGTGTCCCGAAAACGAAAATATACCTACCTGTAACAATAGAGATGTAGGTGTGAGTGAAGTAGATGCCACCACATGATGTAGATGTGAGTGAATCATGTTGTTGAATCATGTTGTTGAATAGCTTTTCTGTTCATTTCAAGAACTTTCAGTAGCACAACACAGAAATATTGCCTTTTGATTTCAGTAGCCATGTATCTGTCAAAATTGATTTTATTATTTTCGTCAGAGTGACATTTTTGGGGGACACACTGTATTGTGAAAAAGAGCTAATTTGTTTACCAATTTGTGGAAACTCTAGAATAGACATGTGGTAGCTCCAGTTGACAAAAAACTAAAAATATAAAACATTACCTGTACCTGCCAATGTGAATCATTTCCAGCTTTGGATAAGCGCAAAGGTGTCACAGGGGTTTTCTTGCATGCAGGGGCAAGTACCGAGTTTGAACCCTCTTGTATACGTTCTACGAAAAGCTCTGGCTCTGGCATATCTGCCCTTCTCTTCGCTGATTTAGGTGACGCCTTCTTACCGGCTGACTTTGGTTTGGCGTGAAGTAGATGCCACCACTATTAGGGCATCACATAAGGCTAAAAATATGCCTAGAAAGTGACTTTCATTGCACACATCTGGAGGCTAATGATTTCTTTCATAAAGTAGTAGAGGAGCATGCCAAATGAAATAATAAAAAAAGCCCCCAGTCATAAGTGTGCACAACAATGAGAAATCGACTATATTCTGGTGATGCCGTCATCTATAGTTCTGAAAGGTAAAAATGTTCGAATTTCGAAAAATGTTTACTGGCATCAGATTGAGGTGCATAATTGGAGAAAAAACTATATTACACTGAAAACTTTCAGTCGTTCGTTACCGAGATATCACATTCCAAAGTTTTTTAAAAATGCCGAGTCAGCATTTTTGTTTCTCCAGTAAAGCTTATATTGACAGACTGTATGCAGGGGAAGGGCTTATTTTGCACTAGTAGCTTAAATTGTGCACCACAGTGTGTGAATCAAAGTGGTTATGCAAGTCAGAAAACTAAAATGCGATTAGAAAATCCTAATTGTTTGCCCGTCATCTAAAGCCTTTAAAAGAAACCTACAAGATGAAATCTGTTGCACATGTCGCCAGACTAACTAATTTCACCATGATCAGCAGTTCTTTTGGAGTAGTTCTGATATTACATAGCAAAATTTTACCAATGCACGCTGCACACAAGCAAGCCATGACTTACATATTATTACTCAACAGGCACATTACTCAACAGGCAATATCACTGAACATCGAAAATCTGCTATTAATTCCACTCTGTAGAATAATTTCTTTAGAAGAAATTCATTTAGTAAAGTTAGTCATTCAGGCAGCCAAGGGTCCATAAGCCACTTCACAGTGGCTAGCTTTTTCTTAAGCAAAATAGAAGCATGATACAGAATTTGTAGCTCATTCAATTCTGTGTATACGTAGTGCTGTGATTATCATCATATCCCATGTTGTACAAAACCATTGAAGTTGTTTGACATGTCTTATCCTGTCCATACAAATAGTTAGTATAATTCTTGTATCACTTATTATGGTACTTAACCTCAATGGCAACACAATCTTTTCCACAATTTTTAATAAGATCCAGACCTGTAGTTGTCCTTTTTCTTTGTGCCAGCTTCGCCCAATAGACCTGCATCTGAAGTGTCACACACAACAAGGGTTATTCTTCACAGGTAATAATTTTTGAATAAATATTATTCAGGTGATTATTTTGCTATGTGATCGCTGTACCATTCACTAGCAACTGTATAATGATTTCATTTAATGATAAATATACCATATAATTACAATGTAAGACATACCATGACAAACAAATCGGATTGTTTCTCGCATATTATGCATACTGGGAGCAAAACATTTGGTGATCTAGCCTTCATGTCATTATTTTGGGGACCATCATTGTCAAGTAATGGGTGTAAAAGCTTCTTTGGTGGAACAGTCTGCAACTTCACAGCCAATTAAGATTTCACTGCCTCATGTTCTTTTTTCCTCCACTTTTTGCAATTTGTTTTAATCACAAAGTCTTTTATAGCAGTTCTCATGGTAATGCCAGTCGAGTTCCCAGTGCCTCCTGAGGCCCCCATTTAATTTTTTAATTTTTTGGGGGTGGGAAAGAAAAATTTTTCAAACCATATTCCTTAAAAATAACAAATTTGTCCGTCTATGTCTACTGTAAAGGGGGTCCGGATTTCACAATTTCACCAATTCCTGCTTTTTGGGGCCACCTGTTGCAAATTTTCTGACCCTATACAACTCAGGCTAATTTTCCAATGTACTAGCAAAATGTTTATGGTCATTTTTTGTCGGGGGCGGAGGGGGGAGTCATGGTAGCTGCTGCTGCTGGGTACCCAAACACCCTTCGAGTTTCCCACAGCAGTTAGAGCGTGAAAAATGCCTTTCTACATTGGGCTATCTATTTAATATCCACACCCCCCTCCTATCGATAAGGTCATTAAAATTTTAACTCCCAAGAAAAAAAAGATCAAAGTGCTGACAGCCTGACACAAAACCCCCTCAGATATTTGTAAATTTTCCCTTACCCCTCAGAACAATAAAAAACATCAAATCTTTTTATTACACAAACAGTAAAAGCGTGATTGTTGTGTAATTTATTATACTCTATTAAAAATCATGAAAATATAAATAGTTGTTGAATGAAATTCAATGTTTTGGATACCGACATGTAAACACAGCCTTTGTTTACATACAGAATGTACCACACTTTAAACTAAATGTACATGCCCCCCCCCCCCATGGACGAGTTCAATAAAATTTGAACCCCTATAAGGTCCTATAGAGAAGAAAAGATCGATCACAAACACACACACCCAGAAATTAAGAAATTTTTGCCTTACCCCTCAGAAAAAACGCAAAGATCAAAGGATGCCGATGCACACAACCCCTGAGAAACAGCTTTTTCACCCCCCCCCCTCAGACACTCTCGTCTATGGGGGGGGGGTGTATAATTAAGTGGTGGGCCCCATCTTCGCTAGTAAACAAGTCCGAATTGTGACAGATTTCTGGTCTTTGAGCTTCGGCAATTTCTCACGACAAGCAACAAATCTCTTCAGACGCTTTTCTGTGACCTTTAGAAGTGATTGTGAAATATCCTCAAAATGAATACAACATTTATTCAATTTTAAATGTTTGAGTGGCCAACTTGTTTAAGCCGCCAATATTGCTTTTATCTGCGTGTGGCAGCTATGTTGCCATGGAAACACGCGCGATTTCAAGATGGCATAAACGAAACATTGATCGAATATTATCAAAGTTTCAAGTCTATTTTCTACCTATTGTGCACACTAGTGAATGGGGGCTTTGTATTTCATGAACAAGGAGACTAATATGCATTGTGTTATGGCGGAATTTTTTAGCCTTGCGACATGTGCAACGAACTTGAAAGATTTAGCAGATATGTGACGGCCTATATTTTATCTATTATTTCACATGATGTAGATGTGAGTGAAGTAGATGCCACCACTATTTTACCTATTATTTCACGTGAGTCGGAAATGAAAGAAGAAATTGACACTCTTAAAACGAAGTGTGATGCACTGCAGAAAACAATTGATGCCGCTGATAAATGTTCCTTCTGTCTAAAAAGATTCATTGGGAGTGACCATGATTTCAAATTTTACACTGGATTTCCGGACTATACGACTTTTAGCACATTCTTTTATTATCTTTCACCTGCATGTCAAAATTTGATATACTATGGCTCTAATACCTCTCTAATTTCTGCAAGCCAAACAAAGCACGGCAAGCCTAGATTATTATCTCCTCAACAAGAATTGTTTATGGTGTTAAGCCGAATGCATTGTGGGTTGTTGTTGGAGGATGTGGCACACAGATTTGCTTTGTCCATTTCACACGTGTCACAAATTTGGATAACATGGGTTGTATTTTTACATCAAAGATTACTTGCCCTACCAATTTGGCCAAGCCGAGAGTTTGTTGACACAAATATGCCGGGATGTTTAAAAAAAATTTATCCCACAACCAGAGTAGTTCTAGATTGCACAGAGCTATTTATTGAGCATCCATCTTCGTGCAGGGGCCAGTCAGCTACATTTTCTTCATATAAAAACCATAACACAGCGAAAGGGTTGATTGGTATCTCCCCTAGTGGGTATCCTAGCTTTGTTTCCTCTTTCTATGCTGGTCGAACAAGTGACAAAAAGGTAACTAAAGATTGTGGGATACTAGATCTACTTGAACCTGGGGATCAAGTCATGGCAGATCGACGCTTTGATATTGAGAGTGATCTCCCATCTGGAGTTACTCTTAACATTCCACCTTTCTTGGATGGAAAAGATCAGTTGTCCCTAGAAGAGGAGTTAACGACAAGCAAAATATAGCATCAGTTAGGGTTCATGTTGAGAGGGCTATTGCACGAATTAAAAACTACAGAATTTTACACCAAGTTGTTCCAATAACACTTGCAAAAGACCTGGATAAAATTTGGGCAATTTGCACTTATTTGACATTGTTTTTACCTCCATTAATTGTTGAACAGAATTAAACACACCTTGTTATTAGTTTGATAGGGCTTTGTTAGGGCCGGACCATTAAAAAAGTGATGGGGAGAAGCAAAAATAAAAAAATATTCGTGCAAGGGATTATATTTTAAAAAATTATCGACAGAAGCAAAAATGTTTTAAAAAATATTTGTACAAGTTGAAAAAGTTAACCCTCTCCCCCATCACTTTTCTAATGGTCTTCCCCTTAGCACATGAAAAGTAATATTCAAGCCTTTTAAACATGGCTTCATAAGTTGTGACATTACTGTTTCAGTATGTACATTATTTGTCTTAGTGAGGATTCTATTAGAAAATGCATGTACAGATGTACACTATTAACACACAACTATAATTCGGCAGGTTTACTAAGTTAACACATTTATTTTTGAAACAGATACTCAAAGTAAAACTCTGATAACTGTGGTAACATGGTTTTGTCCCAAAGTTCCTTGTCAAAGTAAATTCTTTCAATGTGCAAGTCCTTGTTTGTAAAAACAGCAAAATCGTCACACTTGAGCTCAAATGTGGCTAAACATCCTTGCACTTGACAGTAGTAACTGTGATTTCGTTTTAACAGTACTTTACTGTCAACTTTAGAGAGGAAAAAATTATTGTCGTCACAAGCCTCATCTATTGTGTTCTCTTGCTTGGAGTATGGACATTTGATTTCTCCAAGTCCTAGAGCTGAGCTGGGTTCTCCAACTTCACTTGAATCATGAATAAGAAAATCTGGGCTGGCCCCTAACCAAGGCGATGTTTTGTCAACAACAAAACCGCACAGTGAACAGCGTAGGTACTAAAGTAAGGAACGACCTACAACGACCTACCGCACAGTGAACAGCGTAGGTACTAAAGTAAGGAACGACCTACAACCACCTACAACGATCTACAACCACCTACAACGAGCCTACAACCACCTACAACGAGCCTACAACGACCCTGCAACGACGCTACAACCACCTACAACGACGCTACAACCACCTACGACGCTACAACCACCTACAACGACCCTATAACAATCCTACAACGACCCGTCTCGTATGTATTAAATATTGTCCGAAATTTTAGTATATTTAATGGCAATTTTCATTTAAATCAACACGAAGTAATAGATCACATAAAGTCTCATCTACGCCTCTACTACCCAATTTATCCCCATCCCAATTCATTGTCATTAGAGTTACAATCAAACCGGATGTTCTCTTGCGAGCAACATTACAATATTGTCCCACAATATTGCAATTTTGATAAGCTGGTTGCTCTTAGGAATTTGCAACCGACGAGAACAAATTGCAAGTTGAAATTCACAAAAGATGATTGGACTATAAGAACGAGGGAAGCACCAATCAAGTTGCTCAGACTATTTGATCGACTTCTTTCTTATAATCCTCCAATCAGAGGCTTTGTTTACAAATCTTTTGTGAATTTCCAACTTGCAATTTGTTCGCGTCGGTTTCAATTTGTTCATAGCAGTCTGTCTATCAAAATTGCAATATTGTAGGACGATATTGCTTGCAAGAGAACATCCGGTTTGACTGTAACAAAAACAGTACAGGTATATCATTAATATAATTATAAGTGATTACTTTGCCATTGAGTTCCTTGTGTCTGTACCAAGATAGTACAGTTGTCGTAGATGGTGGTAGATGGTGCAACTAACAATGATATGGGGGAGTGGAATATCTTTCGCCCCCGAAAAAGGTTGCCTATTCTTTGTTATCTAGTGATAATCCATCTTTTGTATAGGCCTGAACTAGCCTACCGAAAAAGGTAGATAAATCCCTGTTTACACTACGCTCAATTTTTCTCTACCTAAATAGGTAGTCCAAGAACCAAAAAAGTGGTACGCGGGTACCAATTTTATCCGTGCTGTACCAAAAATTGAGCAAAGTGTAAACGGGCTTAACAATCTGAAATGGTCGTTTCCGACCACAATCACCGAGCTTCCTACATCCCAAACGCATCAAAATACGAACTAAAACATTTTACCCAAAAACGAACTAATATCAATGAATAAAATAGTTACAAATATAAGCAGTTCACAAACAAGCAATTTAAGGTTATACTGGTCCATCTTCTACGTGCAACCCCTTTTCTCTCAACTTTTCACTGCTACCCTTTGTTGGAAGAAATGTTAAAGTACGGGCTGGACGTTAACCGCTCCGAAGGAGAAATTTTGGTCAAATTCCTTCAAGCACTTCGTCAAATAGTGCAGGTAGACATTACCCATGTGTTTCACATGCTTTCCAGACTTGTCGGTGTGTTCACGAACACCAACTGTTTTAACTAGGACAAGATCTGCCTGATTAAACGAAATTCGACACTGTTCGCATCTTTTCACGCTCTTTGGGCACAATTTGTTATCATTACGGTGCACCAGGTCGAACTGTTTCCCTGCAATTCTGTCGGGATTGAGCACGTCGATTTCGGCAGCAGCTGTCTGCTTTGGTTCTACCTTCATGTTAATAGACAAAAATAGCTGAGTTAACGATATGTGTAGATTGTGTTTGGTGATCCTCAAGCAGTTCGATGCAAATACTGCAAACTGCATGTTGACAGTATTTACATCATAATATAAGATTAGCAAGGCAAATATAAATATTTTGTTGTGTTGAATCATGTTGTTGAATAGCTTTTCTGTTCATTTCAAGAACTTTCAGTAGCGCAACACAGAAATATTGCCTTTTGATTTCAGTAGCCATGTATCTGTCAAAATTGATTTTATTATTTTCGTCAGTGACATTTTTGGGGGACACACTGTATTGTGAAAAAGAGCTAATTTGTTTACCAATTTGTGGAAACTCTAGAATAGACATGTGGTAGCTCCAGTCGACAAAAAACTAAGAAAATATAAAACATTACCTGTACCTGCCAATGTGAATCATTTCCAGCTTTGGATAAGCGCAAAGGTGTCACAGGGGTTTTCTTGCATGCAGGGGCAAGTACCGAGTTTGAACCCTCTTGTATACGTTCTACGAAAAGCTCTGGCTCTGGCATATCTGCCCTTCTCTTCGCTGATTTAGGTGACGCCTTCTTACCGGCTGACTTTGGTTTGGCGTATTTGTCATAGGAATTTGGCACAAAGTTGCGGAAAGATTGAAGATGTTGTGTTTGCCGTTCTGGTCCCCATCTGTTCCACTTCACAGGATCTACATAAAACTGATCATAACCAGGTGAAATACGATATTTGCCCAAACCACGTAACGCCCGACATTCCTCGACATAGTAATCCTCATACCACTTCTGTAAGGTATCTGTAACTGCGCTAACTTCTTTGGGGATGTCTTCTTCTTTCAATCGTTTCTTCTGCAGCTTATGTTTAAGCTCTCGGCCGTTCGTGTAGAATCGTCCCTGGATACCACATTGCTCTCTAGTTGACAGTACGAGACATTCTTTAAAAATAAGTGATCTATTACTTGTAAACCAATGATGGAAACCAGGAACCAAATCTTGCCAGATAGGCTTCAGGCTCTCTAACTTGGCGTCGAAATCACTTTCGTCCTCTGCATCTGCTAAGCCACTCTGCAAAAGGATTTCGTTTTGAGAACCATAGATATCAGCCATCACCCGCGACTGAGTTAGTTGGTTTGCACCCATGGATCGTATCTGGTGAGCATCTCTCTCTTGGAGGTGTTGTGTACACCACAGCTTGGTAGCATCCTGAAAAATATCTGTGAGACCAGACGAAAGGGCCTTGTCAAGGTCGTGCCCAACCTTTTTAATTCCCAGCAGCTCTGGCTTGAGAATGATCAGCTCCCTTGCAAACCTCCGGTAGCATTCTCTATTCTTACGAAAGTGCCAGAAGCTAGGTCCTGGAAACTCGGGGTGTTTCCCTTGCAAAAATACCAGCGCTTCGTTTGTGTAAGTCGTGTCTGTCAACCACAAACTTTCTACTAGCTCAAAAGTGGTGTCGACACGGAAAATACCATTGCCAAGGACACAGAAGCGATAGAGGTCATGCAGCATGTTAGGAAGTACATTCAAAGTGGTATAATACTCCTTGGTAAAAGTGACGCTGTTCATCAGAGAATTCGAACAGAGTGACGCTATCATCATTTCGGGTTCGCTAGGCTCTTTTCTGCCGGTTACAGTTGTGCATACACTTTCTTTTTGTTTTCTGTTGGCTTCCTTTCTGTTTTCGATCACTTTTGGACCAGCAACAGTTTCACTCATAGTGGAAGTTTCCATCTTGGACATGGTAGAGTAGACTTGATCTGTAGAAAGTCCCTTATCCAGCATATTGTCAATTTCTTCAAAGAGATGCGGATCTTTTCTGAAGTATGGACCACTTGCGGGCTTAGTGGCGTTTCCATGACGAGGAAGAACAAAATCTGTGTCAGCATCAGCAGCCCATTGGTAAATAACAACGTAAAACGGATTAATATCACTTTTACTTTCGGCTTTCACTGTAACAATAGTTCGCGAAAATTTACGATTATTCTTACTTATGTGGTACATCCGTGTTAGCCCATAAATTTCACTTTCTGGTACATAAACTTTATTGTATCCTTTTGACGATTTGGCATTAATGTACCACGCCCCATTTTCATTTTTGTGAGCTGTTCTCGATCCTTGGTCGTTGTATACGAAGAACTTTGTTGCACTCCCTCTTGAAATATAGGATCCGTTGTCATCTGCCTTTGCTGATTCTATTGGTATCTCACGCTTGTCCAAGGTAAACAACTTATTTTCTCGAATAGCAGATGGCTTTCGTTTCAGATTCAGCTCTTCCGGATTCTGAAGGAGAATATTTAAGAGCGTCTGGTGATCTGAATGATCGATAGTTTTGCTTTTCACATCGCTTGGTTCCATGTTTTCATCATCCCCCTATAAAATGACAAGAGTATATACACTTTAGCATATAGTCAATCAAAACATGGTCTGAAAAGTCTTTATTCTATCTATTTCGTCACCTTTCTACAGACTTGTGCAAGGTGAACACAATTAATTTTTGGCATAATGAATCAGTCGTCCAATAGCGTCGCCTCAGTGAATCACTCAACCTTACTGTTGAAATATTACTGAATAAGCAAAATTTCAAACGATTTGTGCACGGTGAACGCGTCCCAACATAAAATCATAGCTCATTATAAACGCTTTGTAGTTTGCCGAGTTTCCAGATCATGTCTCGATTGACTATGACTGTACATGTACTCTGTAGGCATACAAGTAGTATGTTCAAAAATGTGTTATAAAATCTTGGATTTGCAGGGAAGTGGTGATGTGTTAAACTGTACCAGACACACTAAGGTAGTAAGGACGATATGTGTAGGTAATAGTATGGTTTCGAGTGCAATTTGGATAAAAAGAAACATGCACGTGAGTCAGTTTTTCAAAGACGATCAAAATTCCAAGAGTCCAAAGGAGGAGTGCAATTTCAAGTGTTTGGAAAACTCATGAGTGCTTGCTTTCCCAAATTGCATGAGAAACCGTACTAATTACTTATTACTAATATACAAAAAAAATTACAGAAGCATATTCCATGCATGAAACACATGCAAAATACATCATTTACTCATTACTCACACATTTGAATAACACAATAACTTAGAAGTTATAATACTATTATTAGTGGAAACACAGCGTAAATTTATTGCTGCAAAGCTTTCAATCCGTAAGCACGGATCTTCATCACTGCTAATAAAATAAAGGCTTACGGATCGAAAGCTAATTTGCAGTAATAAATTTACGCGGTATTTCCACAAACAATAGTATTATATGTTTTATCGCCCTGCAAACCTACAAAGAACTTAACTTAGAAGTTGTTGTCAGAAGTCAAAACTTAAATTAAAATGTCTTTTGTTTTGACCCTTGACAAGTATTTTATTTTTTTGGCACTGTATTTCATATTTTGGCATTGTATTTCAAAACAATTAATTAGTCAATCAGCATCAAGAATTTACATACCATAACTTACCATATGTTCATGTTTCACTTCCTCTACTTCCTGTAAATCTAAAGATAAATGAATAAGATTAAGGTAAGTAATCATGGGTGTACAGCTGTAACATTTTCATGAGAGGTTCGGCATTCCTTACTGAAAAAAATATATAAGTTGCAATACAGGACATAGCCTAGGTAGCCCAAAAATCTGTGTGTACAAATTTCAGTTCAATGAAACACATGTTTACTATTCTTCTCCGTGTGTTTTCTACCTATATATTATGCATTGATCAAATCTATTCCTCAGTTCCAGACTAGAATAATTGTGTACGCGCGACCAGTTTTGTGACTTGAAAAATAATAATATCAAGCATCATCAAGATTATACAGTACATAATTTGCACCATGGGAATAACTAACATGCTACTTTGTAGATTGCAGTTTAGCACCAGTGCTGCATGGCACAAATCTATCTGCTATGGTGATGGAAACTACTATCACCTACGACCTTTGGAATACTAGCCCAATGCTCTGCCAACTGAGCTACGCGGTCAGGTCGGTTCGAGCATGTAATATGTCGGAACTGAGTCTAGTTCCTTCGATATCAGTATAATCTAATAATCATGATATTTGCTGTTTGGTGTAATGTACTCAGGTGAATAAGATGCTTGTGATGTTACTCTGAGTGTATATCCACACCGGGCAGGCTTGAAAAATAAGGTCAATCTTCCCTCCCCCTTTGGCCTCCAAATGTAAATTAAACCATTTAATCTCCTGCAACCTTCAAACCCTTGGATTTTCAATGACATTCCCCCTACTCACTGACATCCCCAAGGTCATAAATCATCCCTCCCCCAGGAATTCTAGGGTTTCTTAACAGCCAAAGGGGGAGAGATGCTGAATAATCCACCCCACCCCACCCTCCACAAAACTAAGTAATATTGCTATTAGTATTACTAATAAATAACATAAAGAAATAAGAGACATATTTTGTGGATGGAAATTATCCTCAAAATGCCTTAAAATTTATTAAGTCCCTCCTCAAAGGGCCTTAAAGGGAAATGGCAATACAAAATTAGATTGTCTCATTTGGAAGAACTTCTAAAATTATATACAAATCTTTCACCATTTTTTCATATCTATATATAATGCTTAGTTATAGCTTAGTCATATCTATATATAATGCTTGAGATACTTTGACTGAGAGCAATGAGATGTCTGCCATCTTGGATTTTTGTAGATATGCATGTTACGTCGATTTACATACATATATCTGGACTGCTTGCTGTAATACTTGAGCCTTGTGTGACAAATTGAAGGTGACGAATATGCGAGTAAAACAGCACTGCTGGCACATAGCAAAATACTTTCAACTTTGAAAATACCAGTCAACGATCGACTTCATGAGCAATCACTCTCATAATTTTTCATTATTTTATATTTTATGAATTACCAGGCTAATAAACATTTTTTCAACAGAGACTGTTATTTAGGGCAAAGTGTAATAGTTTAGGGATTGGCCGGGAAATATTCCATGCAAGCAAAATTACAGCCATTTGAAATTGAAATGTGCAAACAGCACCAAAATGAGGCTAGCCAGGCTTGTTCACTAAATCTACCAGAAACTCCAGCAGTTTTAAGATTTAATTTCTCAAAGAGAATACAATAGTACATGATATTGTATTTAAATTTATTTTTACCAAAACTGTTAGTCTTGAAGTATTCTATAAAGGCGGCAGTGATTACCTTGGTTAAAATTAATTTCGAGGAGAAAAAAGAATAACCATTTTTCAAATTGGTCTATAAGTGTATATAAGTGTACTGTTGGTATCCTTCGACTTTGTTTCTTGGGTCCTTGGCAGGCCAAGCAAAACATGCAAATTTCGTGTGCACAATAAATTGTTATGCATGCATTGTTTATATTCCATAGTGCATATCAAAGTATAAACAAAACTATCTTGAGAGCTTTGAAGAACTCAACAGTTGTCTGTCAGGTATAATAAACATGAACAGAGTGAGAGCCGAGAGGTCGATAACAAAACGAAAAATATACTAATTAAAAATTCATAAACCTTGTGGCAAATTAAAACTCATCTTCATTAGTATTCTTTATACAGTATGTTAATTGTTCATCCTAATTAGTATGATTATATATTAATTGTTAATGCTAATTAGCATTCTTTTGTAGTCGTATTTTAAGCTATTCAAAACACTCGAACTCACGTTTTATATGTATGAATTTATAAATATGATAAAACACTCCTTCTCGTGTTTTAAATACTACATATTGCCAACTTAATCAGATATTCACAAATATGAAATTATAAACCATGACACATATATTATAAAGAAAAACCGTAAACTGTCAAATAGTAAATAATACATACCAGTGAAGTCCATACATTCTTCCATCTCTGGGGGCAGAGTGTCCCTGATATCGTCTGATAAAACGATAATTTCTGTAACGAACACATCAATAACAAACGACTTGAATACACGGACTGTCTAAATAGTGCTAAATTCAATTGTTCATCGTACAAATAAAAATGTTTTAGGCTTACCTTCATCAATTTTCAATGCCATATCTGTGAAGCAGCATGCATGTCGCACGGTAAATTACAATTTGGCGCAATTTGGCGCGAAGTGCCGAAGTGTCCCAAAGTAAATGAAAATTTATAAACATCATCACTCAAAAGTCGTGATCGCCATAACCTGCGATCAGGCCTATAAATAAATAAATAGGCCTCAAACGTATTTCGATTGTAAATAAGATTTTTTAATCTGTCATTTGATTGGTTGGTGCTAATTAGATTATACTATTCTTGTTGATATATTTTACTATATTAATTAAATTGTTGTTATCGTTGTGTGAAATTTAAATTTCTCCTGCGGGCTGCGACAGTTTGAATATAAACTTTGCTCAGGCTGTTATTTGTAAAATAGAACCTGATACTTAGGTTATGATCGCCATGCATCGCGACGTTCAACATAGGTCATTGTAAGTCGTTGTAGGGTCGCTATGTAGATCATTGCAGGGTCGTTGTAGGTCGTTGCAGTGGTTGTAGGCTCGTTGTAGGTGGTTGTAGGTGGTTGTAGGTCGTTCCTTAGTCGTTCCTTACTTTAGTACCTACGCAGTGAACAGACATTTACACTGTTTTGTTTGTGTGAAACATACTGTTTCAATGCCTCAGTTTCGTTTTGTTTCCCCCATGATGCTGACTTCATACTGTTTCTAAGTGTTTTAATTATTGATTTGGGATAAATTGATTTTCTCCTTTTGATAACCAAACCAAAATATGATGCTGTGATACGATGTTTTTGCTCGTTGTACCATCTATCAGAAGAGGCCTGTCCCCGTGTATTTCGCTCAATTTCTAGAAACTGGTCATGAGTTACTTCCAAACTAGCAGCTTGTACTGCTATTTCAGCAGGAACATTTGCTAAATTAATTTTCTTATGTTTTAAATGTTCCATTGTTTGATCTCTGACAATGATAGTCATTTAGGTTGCATGGAGCTTGTTAGGTGCGACATTTTTTTGAGGGAAGCTTGCTGTGCATTTCTTCAAACAGAACTGGTTGGAAATTATTTGACTGTAAAATGTTACTTAAATATTCAGCCTTTCCTTTGCATTTTAAACTATCAACCAATTTGTGAATGTCATTCTGGGATACTGCACCATTTGGAGGTGTTGGGTTGAAGTCAACATCCCTTTCATTGCTACATTTCCACTTTAAGTTTGAATCTTTTGCATAGGATGACTTTTTAAATGCTATGTCTTCAAAAAGGATAGTGTCATTAGAATAAGATCCTTGCCTGGAGGGTAGGCACTTCTGACACTTCTAATTGTGCATAATTAATAATTTGATATAGCATAGCAGCAACATGTTTACATTGGCCTCCCTTGCCAGCCTTACATGAACAACGACCATGAACAACATCACCATTTACTTGATCCAAGTGTACATAAACAATATAACTAAGCTTCTTCATTGATGCATGCACTGTAGCTTTTGGTATAAATGACTTTCTGCTCGCACTGTTTGGAATATTAGGCTTTGCTTGAACATTGCTAACATATCCTTCTTTAAACAGACGATAGCCTAACTTCTCATCTTTCTTAGTACCAGTTGAATTTTGTTGAGAATCCAGCCCCAAGTGTTTTTGAAGTTTATTGTAGGTGAATGGAGGAACTTGAGATCCCTAGTCCACGGTTTGGTTTCTACTTGAGTATTGTCTGCATTCTGTGAGGTGCTAGGTTCATCTCCCATTTTGCCAGATATATATAATTTATGTCCTACTATTATGACTGTATATTTTACTACTTAATATAAAATTTAATTGTATTATTATTTATGTACTGTATTATTATTTATGTACTGTATTAATTAATTCCCTATTTCAATTTAAAGAATTCTACCTGTTTAAATTATTTATCTAACTAAAGCTACAAAAGTTTACAAAATTTGTGCACGAAACTGGGTTTTTAACGAAGTTTTGTGACCAAAAATAAAATTATTTTCGAATTTTAGAACAAATTAGGAACCTACTTTAATGCTGGCAAATACAAGAAGATAAAAACCAAGACTTTACAAAGGTTTGCAAGACAAAAACAAGCAAAAATATTACGGTCGTAGACTAAAACTGCAACATTGGCTACAAATGTTTGTAATTTTCACGCCAAAATAGGCAAAGCCAAACAGCTACAAGCAAGCCTAGATATGTATAAAATGAAAGCCGAAAATTTGAAAGCGCATGCCGTATTTAAGGAACAAAAAATGTACGAGAAAATGGGTAAGCCAGTCTAAAATTATTCATACCGAAAGACAGAATATAGGGGACTGTTGACATATCAAAATAATCTTTTGATCGCTACATAATACCATAACTCACCGACTGCAAGTAAAAGGAACCCAGATTCAAAGGCCATTTTCGTTGAATAAACTGATCGCCCCTTGGTGATTAAAAAGCCTTTTTTCTCGCTAAAACAACAACCGATCCCTTCATCATTCCGTCTACACATAGCAAGGAGTTATGATTTTTATCCTTTAAGGTTAGATAAAAAAGGCTGAAAATCGACCAGATTTCCTTCAGGAAAACATCGCTCCCGAACACTTCGCCATGACAACTCAAATTGACTTTGATAATCAACTACCGTGATGCTTTGCATGTGTGCTGCTAAAAGGGGAAATGTCTATTATTCAGTTCACTTTAGGAGTCTGAAGGATGATTTCATGAAAATCACAAACACTCAGAGTAACATCACAAGCATCATATTCACCTGAGTACATTACACCAACACAGAAAAAATCATGAGTATGTTAAAACTTTCATATTTCGAATGATATAGTTTTACATTTCATTTTACCAAATTTCTCAGCCAAAAAAGTCATTCCATCATTTGGTGAAAAAGTCATTCCATCATTGTGTTTATATTCTAAGCAGAAATTGAGAAAAACAACTTTGTAATAAAGCAATAAAGTCACACAGGAATCCATTTTGAAAGCGTGTGTGTACAAGAAACACTGCAACACTAAAACAGTAACTGTAAACCGGTCGAAAACAGTGTTATTTCTGAATTTTAATTAAACTAATAGTTGGATAACTTGGATATTTTGTTTTATTCATTAAAAATTTATACTAAAACAATTATTCGCCTCATGCTAAGTGTTACGGTCAATATTCACCTCAACTTCATCTCAATGAATATTAGAGGGTTATTAACCACGAGCGAGGTCTGAGGTTTTTGTACAGACTGAGCGACGAAGGAGCGAGGTCTGTGCAGATAAACCGAAGGCAAATACTTTCCCATACAGACCAAGCAAAACAAGGTTAATAAACCGTTTATTATATGGCTCCTTAAACACATTTTCTGATTTTCATATATTTGTTTGAGCGCTATAAAGGTATTTTTGAGCTATGTTTTATTGACTTTATTTGCTAGTTTTCTTCATTTAGATTTGGTTTTGTCACAGAATATTGCTTACGGAAAGCATGTTTAACAATCGCTTTAGAACTATTTTTCGGTAACTATGAGGCACCATAGTGGACAAAAGTCTGAAATATACATTATGGTCTAATTTTGTCACACAATGTGTGTTTCTTTATATGGTTATACTTTGATGATCTTTATATAAAGCCTGCTTTGCAGTATATAAGGTCTGTTTTCGTTACATATGGTCTCTTTTCATTATTTATAGTCTGATTCCACTATGTATGGTTTGTTTTCATTATATAAGGTCTTTTTCATTGTATAAGGACTGTTTTCAGTCATTATATAGGGTCTGTTTTCATCATCATATATATGGTCTGTTTATAATTCTAATTCATAAGGTCTACCCTGGGAACAAGTAAAGCTCACTGCACAGACAGGATATCTTATTTGTGCTTAGTTGAAGCATAGAATAAGACATGAATAGAAGGGCAACTCACGTGTACAACACCTAACCAATTTCAGTGCACACGCGTAGGATCTCAAGCTCGCAGCCAGTAAAGCCAGTCAGTGCAATAGGGATTTGTATTACGAAATGTACATTTTGATCACAAAATCGACTATTTTTCGGAAACAAAGTATTGGAATATCAAACTACTACAACTGCCTGCAGAGGCATTGTAAAGTTATTATTGTGGCTAGCATAGAAAGAAACGAATATTTAGGGAGAAATTTGATATTGTTGTGTGAACTACAGTCTGAATCTGAATGAATGCTGACAGTCGATCGCGTATACTGTTGTTTATTTAGATTTTTGAGGTTTATGTCAAATGTTATCAGGACAGGTTTTGGATTGCATCAAATTTTATTTAAAAAAGTATAAATTTCAAAGTCGCGAGCAATTAATCAAATTTATTTTGTGTGGGAAATTGTCTGTCTGTGTCTGACATGTTGAACTACAAATACAAACAATATCAGAAAATGATGTTATTTATTTATGTAATTAAAATATGATGATTATGAATTAACATTCATTGCTATTACTACAATATTACTTCGAAGACATCGAATTTTTCCAATAAATAAACCAAACTATCATATGTTAATATACTGTACCTTATACTTTGTAAGTAAACAACATGACGTTGACAGTCATGGCATCAGCAGTCATGACATCAGCAGTCATGACATCAGCAGTCATGACATCAGCAGTCATGACATCAGCAGTCATGACATCAGCAGTCATGGTGGGTTCCGATGCAAGCAGTACGGACGGCCCTGGAGCCTGGCAGAAATTGCAGAAAAAAGTGTGAGGATTTTTTCAGAATCAAAATTTCGTCGATAATTTTGATCAAACGTAAATGATGATTTATATGTTTGGAATCGCTGTAATTTGGTGATTCAAAATCTAGTCGAATCATTCTCATAGCTGCACTTGTTAAAAAGATAGACGCAAATAAGTGTTTATAAATATTAATTGACAAAATTTTGGTTGAGCCATGACAGAATGTAAATTCCTGGTATAACGTTTTAAAAACTTGAAGAAACACGACTATTTATATATATTTGGATTCGTTGTAATCTGGCGATTCCAAATCTACTTGAATACTTCTTGTAGCTGCACTAGTTAAAAAGAAAAAAGCATATATTTAAAGTGTTTATATTTTGAGTTGATATAATAAAATATTAATTGATTGATATATTTTGGTAGAGAGTAAATTCCAGGTATAATTTTTAAAACTTGATGAAACCTAGATGTGATCGTTGTAATCTAGTGATTCTAAATCTAGTCGAATTATTCTTGAAAAGATAGAAGCAGATACAGTAAGTGTTTACATCTTGAGTTTAACTGATGGATGTAATTTGGGTCACACCATAAAGAGGGTATTAAATTTCATCTATATTTGTTTTTTATAACTTGATGAAATCAGAATCATTATTAAGAAATTATATGTTTGGAATCATTGTAATCTAGCGATTTTAAATCTATACAAATCATTCCCATATATATATATATATATAATATTTAACAAATATAAAACATTTTCCGTGTTGATAAACAGTTATATCAACACGAGTGGAAATTGGGAAAACGAGAAATTGTGTGGAAACACGACGCCCGAAGGGCGGAGTGTTTTCACACAATTTCGAGTTTTCCCAACTTCCACGAGTGTTGATATAACTATATATCAATACGGAAAAAATGTTTTATATTTGTTTTATAATATAGCAATGTCAAAAGCCCGAAGAATAAGAACAATTTCCGTGTTACAAGCGGCGGAAAATTTCCCGTGTTGACATGGAGTTATATCAACACGGCTCTTAGCCAATCAGCGTTCAGAATTTACAAATGCTATATTATAAATATATATATAATATATACACACTGTGTGCTTAATTAAAGCAGTGTATAAGAAAAGAAAAAGCAATTAATCCCGAATTTGTCTAGCTTAGCTAAGATTTATTCCTAATTAATAATAATCGTGAATATGTGCGTAGTTTCTTGAAGTGATTTTCATCAACTAAGTACCAAGGGGGGTTAATTTTCAATGGTTTTAGACCCAACTCTCATGCAACGGTGAAAATATGCGATTCTGATTAGCATTTTTTATATATTGGACTCGTTAGCATTATATATATATATATATATATATATATATATATATATATATCGGGTGGCGCAAAAAAAGTTAACCTGTTTGATTTATTTTAATTTAAAAACTAAAAGAGCTATTACACCTAAACTATGTGCATTGCATTCAGTATTGTCTAACTTGAATTTTGATATATGCCCTGTGCAATTTGGTACAATATTGACCGAGAGAGCTGTGTTTAAACTTGAATAAACATTTTGGGAAGTGTCTAGAATTAGCTAAAAACGGCCTGTTAAACTAATTTGACAACCGTCAACATTGTATCGTAAATATTCGTTTCAATAAAGTGAAGTTTAAATTAAAAATGTTTATTGGATGGATGTGCTCTTTTATTTTCATTTAAGGTCTTTGGGAATGCATGAAAATTAAATTATGAAGCGATTTTGATTAGGAGATTTATTCTAAATATTCAATGACCCTGGGGAATCAAATTCTAATGTTCCAAGAAAGAAACGTCAAGTGTTTTTTTATAAACACGCCTCGTTTAACGAAGGACCAAAGAGTTTCGATATGTTTAGAATATGCAAGGGTAAATAATGCTCGTGAGGTTATACCGGCAGCATTGGGCAGGTCTCTGACGACGAACGTGTACTTTCTGACTATAGTGCGTCTAAGCACAGGTTATTGCTGTATTAAATATTTGATAGGCAGTTTTGGGCTAATTCTCGACACTTTCAAAAATGGTTACTCAAGTTTAAACGCAGCTCTCTCGGTCAATATTGCACGAAAATGCAAAGGGCTTATATCAAAATTTAAGTTCGACAATACTGAATGCAATGCATGTAGTTCATGTATAATACCTCTTTTAGCTTTTAAGTTAAAACAAATCAAACAGGTTAACTTTTTTTTGCGCCACCCGGTATATATCGTGTAGCTCAGTTGTTGTACCGTGTAGCTCAGTTGGCAGAGCGTCGATCTAGTAATTCGATGGTCCCGGGTTCGAGACCCAGCCGCGGCAGACAACATCTTTCTGCTTGTGCTGTGTATGGAAATTATATAATACACACTGTAGAACATGTTCATATATATATATATATATATACAGTGTGTATCAAAATAATTCGAATCCAAATTTGGCGTGTAATAATGCAGAATATACTTGACAAATTCGGTTGGTTTTTACACCATTGTTAAGTTAATTTATTTATCTTTCAAATGACATGCTGTATGCGTCATTTAGTTGGAAAATGAAGGAGTATTGCTTTGACAAAAAAAGTCCATAAAAATCACAATTTTCCGCCGATGGGAATTGGACATTTTTTCTTTCAAAGTTAGTCCCACAAGGCTTTGAAATGCTAATCATCACTGAAAACTAAAATGCAAATTTAACGTGAATTTCTTCTCGTTCAACATGTTGAAAGCATAGGAGCTTAAATTCTCTTTAAATGAACATGAATTTATGTAAATTTTGCTACATAACAGTTTGTTGATTAATTAAATTTGCATTATCTTTTGTTTGTACGTCTCACTTCGAATTCCCATCGGCGGAAAAATTTGATTTCGAGCAACCAGTTTTAACACACGATTTCTTGGTCATTTTTGATCTTATTGATATAAGAACGATATCATCGGAAACCTAACCTAATAGGCTATTCTTTATTGCCATATAAAAATTATATGGTTTACTTTAGTATTTTATAAACAGCAGTCTGTCAAATTTGGATTCGAATTATTTTGATACACACTGTATATATTCATTCCGCTGTTTGCCTGAAGAGCATATGTATACTATACAGGGAAAGAATGTGGATGTGGGACACAACTGAAATTTATATACGACAAGTTATCTTTTGCGCACGCTCACTGCATTTCACATATAAATATCAAAGCGGCCATAAATCTTGAAACGTAGAGGTATATATTGCCCTTTAATTATGAATGTGTTTGACACAGTAAAATAATAAAGGAATTGTACCTTTCAAGTTAAATACAACATCTTGTGCTTTTTCGTTTTTAGGGACAACTTTTTTTTAACAGCGTGTATAAAAAAAGGTGATCGAACTTCAGTGCGCTATTGTATCTGAATTACTCTGCGTGTATGAACGATTTTTTCAACTTTTGTAAAAATGCTTGAAAAGTAATAAAACAACGGATATGGATAATAGAAACCTTTAATTCAACAACATTTAGTCCTTAACATTTCTTTAACACCTTAAAATAATCCAGCAGCGTGACTTCAAAATTGTTTCATCTTCGGAACGATCAGGCTCTTAGCTGTTGAATGATAGGTTTAAATAAGCAAGTACGAGTCCAATATATAAAAAATGCTAATCAGAATCGCATATTTTCACCGTTGCATGAGAGTTGGGTCTAAAACCGTTGAAAATTAACCCCCCTTGGTACTTAGTTGATGAAAATCACTTCAAGAAACTACGCACATATTCACGATTATTATTAATTAGGAATAAATCTTAGCTAAGCTACGACAAATTCGGGATTAATTGCTTTTTCTTTTCTTATGCACTGCTTTAATTAAGCACACAGGTGAAAATATGGTGGGAAAGGGGGGGGTATGGATCACGTTTCACAAAAAAAAAGCCGATTCACGATTCGTGTGTCTTAAAAAAGCAATTTCACAGAAAACTAGATTCTCATAAAATAATAATATAATAATCGGTTTATTAAGAGTATGTTTAATGCATGGTACAGTATCTACGCTTTAAGTTCTCTCACTTCTCTACCTGTCAGTTAAAAAAAACATAACTTACAAGTTTGAGTGACGAGCATGTACGACGACCTCCGAAGTTTTTACTCTTGTGTAATCGAGTGAGATCATATGAATTGATTATCGCGTATCATGTTTATTATGACTATTATAAAATACATCGAAATAAACAAAGCAAAATCACAGTTCACGAAAAAGACATCCCTAATTCTCATTTCACGGAGCATTTTTATCAACAATCACGCCTCACGGCTGTAGAACAAATCACATTTCATGACACTAAAATCAAGCATTTCACATTTCATGCGAACAAATATTGACCATTCACGGCTCACGAAAATACCCTTTCCCACCCTCGATACTGACTATCATTTTTCAAAATTATTAAGCAAAGATAGACTGATGGACATATTACAACACTGCATCGATACTTTGACATAATCTGAAATTGTGTGGACGTTCTGTCGTAACTCTGCATGTGTGAGATTTTGTGGGATTTAATCACAGTCTTCTTGTGGCTCTATTTAATTCTATTAAGCAAATTATAAATTGATATAAAAACAATTAATAAAATACATAATATCATAATACATGACCACTTGACATTAACTGTATTTTATGTGATTTTATAAAATACTTCCGTTTTGCTGGAGGACCGTTCCTAGAACTGGAAGGTGTGGGACCTGGATTAGGTTCTACACCAGCAATAAGTAACATTAAACATATAAATATAAACAGCTTTCCAAAATATTTGTAAAAAGCCATTTTTATGAGCATTCCTTGGAAAAGCACTCCCCAGCACAAACAGTAAAGACCAATATGTAAGTCCAGGGCTGGAGATACGGGGGGTGTGGGGGATGTGATACCTCCCCAGAAATTTTATTCAGTTGGTAGGACTCCTATTTGGGTTAAATATTTCCACACAAAGGGCAAGATATTTGGGTTTTTGGGTAAATTTCTGAATTTTGTTATGAAAAATGGGGGGGGGGGAGGTTGTTGGTCTCTGAAAAAAATATTCTCGCCCGGGCTCCCGTCAACCTCTCAGTGGCCCTGTTCATCAGTCAGTTGAAATGACCTTACACCCCCCTGAAGAATTCCCTGAGGACGGCCCTGTACGTAACCTGTGCAGTTGCAAATCAATTCCCATATTTGGCCATATGTATTGTAATTGTAAAACCTTTCTCACCGTTCCGTTGTATGTAAATGTTGATATAATGAAGTATTCCCAAATCGAGCACTAAAACCACTGTCAGTCATAAATTGTGTTTATAAAAGTATGCAAAATTATGCAGACAATTAACGCTCAAAACCTCTGATGGTATTAATTTATCTTTTGACAAGAACAACGTCATACCAGATAAACCTCTGATAGAGAAGTATCTCTTTCCAAACCCACACACAGAACAGCTAAAGTACTACAACAAAACAACTCAAGAACTATTTGAAGATTATGACGATTTTCCTACTCCTTCTGAGTTTAAAAATTATGTTGGTGTTGAAAGAAAGTGGCAATATGAATTGACGACACAACTGGAAAAATGTAACGATTCTGTTGAAGCCACAATTACGACGGAAAGCAGCAGTTTCTCTCAGAGAACAGCGAATTATAGAAAAGTTCCAGCACACCTTTCTTCCATAGACTTACAAAAATGTAAATGCATGCTACAAGACCAGGAGAAATGTAATGATTATTGATTATTGACATTGACACTCCCCTGAAGGGGCTTTTCAGTGACAAAAATTACAAACACATAAACTTACTGTATTATTACTACATTTAGTCCTAATTAATTTTATTGAAACACATTACTAGCAAACAAGAACAATTTCACAAAAACTGCGACAGGGACATCAACAACAACAACAATGATGATAACACAACAACAGTAACATCGACAACACTTATTAACTACTGAAAAACAAGTACCTAATAACTATCCAGGAATTGCTGGAGAAGTTCATGTCTTAGTTTTAACTTAAAGTTTGAAATATAATTGCACAGACTTAAGTTAGGGCTAATGTTGTTCCACAGAGTGACAGTTTGACAATGGAATGTTCTTTGTCCAGTAGCTGATTTGTACAATGGAACATCCCGACTTCGTACATTTCATGTCTCACGAGAGCTCACTTCACCTCTGGTTATTAACTGGGACGACAAGTAGATGTGGGGGCACAATTGTTCATGCATTTGAAGGCCAGTAGAGCATCACAATAGTAGAGATGCCACATTTCATGGGAAGCCACTGTATTTCCTTTAGAATCGGGGTGATGTGGTCGAACTTTCTTGTATTCGTCACTACTCGTGCTGCGAAATTCTGGACTCCTTGAAGGCGGGATAGGTTATTGCTGGAAGTGTTTGACCAAAGTGAAGAACAATAGTAGAGCTTGCTGAAAATCAAAGCATTGATTACAGTTACTAACAGCAAGCTAAACAGGCATGTTTAGCTCGATTTATCTGACAGAGGCTTGATGTGCAGGACGAGACGGTGGAAAGGATATGGTTGTCGAAGGAAAGGATTGGGTCAAACATAACTCCCAGATCTTTGACTGTTGCAGCAGGTGTTAGTTCTTTACCGAATAGTGAGTCTAAATTCATGTTAACTGGCGAGCATTTGACGACTTCCGTAGACCATCAATTTGGTCTTGCCTGGGATGAGCAAGAGCAAGTTGTCGAAACACCAATTTCGAATTCTAATTAAGTCTTCATTCAGATCAACCAGAGCAGCATTAGAGTCATTGGTATGGAAGGACAGAAGGAGTTTAGTATCGTCAACATACGATTCAGAGGAACACGTTTTAGTGGCAGACGGTAGGTCAGCAAATTTATAGCCTATATAAATTTGAGACAAGGTGTGATGGTAAGATGAGGAGGTAGATATGGTTTATATCAACCTAATCTTTGACAGTTTTGTCAAAGGTCTTAACAGATAGGTCAAAGATCATCTTCTGCCAGCTAGCACACATTCACATGAACAAACCGCAAAACATACTGTGAACCAATTGAAAACGTTGTACGACTCTGTTCTGTGCTTGGACCAATCACAGGGCATAATACAGCCCATCCTAATTGGCACATAACACGCACAAGTTTATGCAAAATAACGTAATTTACTCTGAGATGTCGACAGAGTAACATTATCGAAAGATTTTCAAATTATAACTCTACCGTGGGCAAGCACTTTTTTACTCTTCTGGTGGACAAAGGAATACGTTGGCTCAAGTACCGATATGTGATTCAGTGAGACGTAGTTTATTCAAACATAACTCTGCCGCGGGCAAGGACTTGTACTCGTCTGGTGGACAAAAGAATACGTTGGCTCAAGTATCGATGTACGATCCAGTGAGACCAAGCCTGGAAATAATTTTTGGAGACCTGCCTGTCAAAATGACCAGCACCAATGAATTTGTGCCTGTCATGAAACAAAACGTACTGGTCATTGTACCGGACTGCCAAAAACATAGGATACAAAATATGCAATGGTTAAAATCATTAAATACATAGAGATTACTGCATGGTTGGTGAGCGTGTACGATTTTTATGCACGAGTCGTGAAAGATTGCAAACGAACGAGTGAACGAAGCGGAAGGCCTACTCTGGGGCGGTAAATCGCCGTGAGATAATGCGATTTTAGGCGATTTAAGGAAAAACTGGGACTTTCAAGCACTGCGATTTAATGCGATTTTAGGCGATTTAAGAAAAAAATCTTAAATTTTAGGGATTGCAATTTAGCTGTTTTCAAGGTAATTGAATTTTATATTGGCAGGGTGGGTTAGGATAAACACAGTTAGGAAAGTAGTATCATATTCTCGTTGTTGTAAAGATAAATAGTCCAGGCTAACATAAGTAATCATAGTACTTGATGTAATCGGTCACTGAAAAGCCCCAATGGGGAGTGAGCTGAATAATAATGTAATGTTTCCACACACATATGCATTGTATGAAGCAAAATACAATATAAATACAAATACAAGTGAGTTTAGCAATCTTTCACAACAAGTGCATAATGAAAATCGTACAGACGAACCAACCATCCAAAAAACCAATGGCGATGGCAATGCAATGGTGGTAAAATCGTCGCATTGCCGTCGCGAGAAAGAAATTGCTTGCGTATCATGCTCTGCAACGGCAACACAAAGCTGCGCGCAATCGTTGCCGAAATTTCAAATCATTTGATTTTCGGCAATGATTGCCGAAAATTGGGAGGTGTGGTCAAGGAAGGAAGGTCAAGGTTGATGAATGACACGTTTCTTGACCAGCCAATGAAAAGCGTTATGAAGACATATATTGCAGGTGAAATATTGCAGGTGTAGCCACCTTGTGCGACGGCAACGCAATGCTGTTATCACCCATTGCCTAACCATCGCAGCAAAAATATTGCTCGTGTATCCGAAGCTTAAAGCATCGTGTAAACCGAATAATTTTAAACTTTATAGCACAAATAATAGAGAATTTGTCGACAGGAAGGTTATTTTAGTTTAGTTTAACAACTGAAATGAGTGCCGGACAAAGTGACAGACACAATCGAATTTGTGCCTGTCAAAACACTGCAAATCGCGTATATGTGCCGGTCAATGACCGTGACCGGACGCTTATTTCCAGGCTTGAGTGAGACGCAGTTTATCCAATATAACTCTACCATGGCCAAGTGCTTTTACTCTTCTGGTGGACTAATGAATAGGTTGGCTCAAGTACTGATGAAGTTATTAGCGTAAGATTGGTACTGAATTAACAATACCATGCATGCCTATGCTCATGAAAATTGAAAATTCTTTGATGTACTATCATTTAACTGCATGCTCTATTTAGTCTACCAAATACATATTTTATAATTTCTGCTAATATCATGAATGCATGATTGGATGTCCGATCGCAACACTGTGGTTATAAGCACCTGAATTGCAATTTGGTCCTGCTATTTCGAATTAAAGTAACAAACAAGCTATATATTTCTGAGAGTAATGTCATGTAACTCAAGAAAGTTCCACCAATCATAATTGAAATAAAATAAGAGTGGTTAACAAATAAATGTTTTGCAAAACGTCTTAATGAACACATTTACATAAAAAAATATATAAATACATAAAAATATATATAAATAAAATGTGCCTTGATGGTGAGCTTTGTTTGTCGTCTTACCAACCCTCCAATTAAGAATTTGTAATATAGAAGCTTTGTGGAGAAGCTGCTGGTTGTCTTGGTCCCATCCAGGTTTCCTGTATATTCCAGGTTTTTTCTGGCCTCCCTGACTATCCAGCTATAGTATGAGTGATGGTAACGCTCAAATATATGTCAAACTTTCATCTGGCAGCAGCTGTCTTGCAACTCTATCTGAGGTATCAGCCACTTTGACAGATGTGCTAACCGCTAAGTAATTAGCAACGTTTCGGGGGGAGGGTTCGTCTATGGGGAATACACATTCTGTATATTTGTGGGGATGAAGTCTCCATAAAATGTCAACTTCAGGCCCATAGACTCAATATATGTCACACATAATATATCTAGATCTAAGGACTGTCCATGTGGGTTTACCCCCCATGTTCAGGTTAAGGACTGGCCATATGGGTTTAGTGCCTTTGATCAGGTTAAGGACTGTCCATAGGGGTTTTGCGCTCCGATTTGTCAGGGTAAGGACTGTCCATACTGGGGTTTTGTGCTCCAGTTGGTCAGGTTAGGACTGTCCAAGTGAATCTTGGTCAGATTATCAGCAGCCAGTTCAGAATCAGTGCAGCTAATAGGGTGTGACATATGAGTAGGCATGATGCTTGTCATATACTGTAAATGGACTCTTCACAACCCCGAACCCCTCTCCCACAAAAATAAAAAATTGTGTTTAATATTCTGTTTGTCAAGAAAGTGGAGAAAAAAATCAACAACTTGAGTCATTAAATTGACGTAAATACTGAACAGCAATGGACCGAGAATACTTCCTTAAGGGATACCGCTAACCACTGGCAATTTCTCAGATAGAGTAGAATTTATGCGTACTGCTTGATATCTTTCGCTCAGATAACTTCTAAACCAAGTCAGGCATGAAGATGAAACGCCAACATCCTCCAATTTAGCAAGAAGTATATTGTGATTAATGCTGTCAAAAGCTTTACTCATGTCCAAAAGAATAACTGCCGTGACTTTCTTCTGGTCGATTGCTTTAAGAATGGAGTCGGTGGAATGGATGAGGGAGGTTTCCGTTGAGTGTCAGGTTTTATTGCCACTCTGATGCACAGAGAGGCGACGATTGATAGATGGGTAGGAAGTTAGTTGATTGATTACTCTCTTGCATACCTTAGAAAGAACGCGGGTAGGAGGGAAATTGGTCTGTTGTTATTGGCTTGCTCATGATCACCTTCTTTCAGAATGGGGATTACTTCAGCAATTTTCCAAGCACTTGGAAAAATATTGTTGACTAACGATTTGTTTATGATGGAGGTAATCCATGGTGCAATAACTGGAAGACAGTCCTTGATAACGCGAATAGGTACTTTATCTATTCCTGGTGCCTTGTTATCAGGCATTGACTTCACAATATATTCTACTGAGGAACATTCCGACTCTGTGTAACTGGTTGGGACAAATGGTAATTGGGAGGGAGTGTAGCTTTAGCAAGTGATTTAATTTTCATGACAGTGTTTGAACCGACAGCTGTAAAAAATTTGTTATAGTTATTTGCGACAGATTTATCATGCAATGTAAACATGTAATGTTACATATCAGTAATGCAAAAGAGATAAACTTGAAATAATACATATAATCAGTAGGAGAAAAGAGTGCTATATAATGAAGATATGACCCTCAGACCTGGGGGTGAGGCCAAATTGATTTTTGCTGACAGCAGTATGCATGAAAAGCTTTCTTGTGTTCTTGTAGTTGTCAAAAAGGCCCTCAGTTATGTTGATGAGGTGTACAAAGTTATTAATGAACATGTTGGCTTAAGTGGTAAAGGACATCGCAGTGAAAGGAAATAAAAATGCTCTAGGCGGGAAAGAGAACAAAGAAGAAAAAACAAACAGAGAAAGGAAAACGTGCTTCAAAAACAGACAAAAAACGTGTTGAAAGAATTAGTTGTGTTGACCAAGCCAGCTTACCTAGTCCATTAATCACAGCAGCAAACATAAACATGGAAGCACTGACATGTCTCAAGAGACGATTCCATTTAAATGGGTTGAAGCACTTAGTGAAAAATAATTACATTGGAGAATATGTATTTGAACATGTAAACAAATGCATTTCTGATATTAAAGCTGCTGCTATAATATGAGGCAAACTGGGTTGAAGGGCAATAACTGCCCTTATATCTCATTTGCATCAGTTTTCTTTGTTCGTCCGAGGTTTATAACTAGCTTATATACCTTGAATAAATGATTAGATGAAACTTGTAGACAAAATGCGAGAATTTTTCATTAAAAATTTTTGAAAATGACAAAATATGTTGGAAAACCTCCGCAAATGAGATATAAGTTAGTTATAAACCTCGAAAGTCAGTTTATAACTGATATTATGCCCTTGGACGCTACGCGTCCTTGGGGTCAATATATCAGTTATAAACCTCCTACTTGGTTTATAACTCTAACTTCTCGGCAGATAAGCAGTTATTTTCTCCAATCTAGTAATGATAGTACCAACACTGTCAAAGCGACAGTCATCTTGAACATTCTGATGATTAAAGTATTAGCCTTTCGAGCAATGAAAGTGAAAGTGTTCAATTGTAAATATGTGTTTATAACAATACTGCATTATATATTGTGTTATGTTATTTTTAACAAGTATACTATTATTACTATTAATAAGACTAATAATATTTATACGAGTTTTGCTAGTAAAAACTCAAGACCCTCCTTCAACAGGATATTTTTTTCAAGACCCCCCATATCAATAAAAATTAAATTCCGGACCTCCCCCCCCCACTTTCTCGTCCATTTCTCCCCGTCTGTGTCATTAATGACGGTACGTTAGTTACCAATTGTTAGTATCATATTTGCCACGAACAATTCACCTATTCAGCAATAGCGACGCCATCTTGAAATTCAAATTAGGCGCAATGCATGCTGGTCTATCCAGGGTGGGTTTTGAGTTTTTGTTTGTGGGGGAGAATTATTCTTTTCTGTGATTGTCGAAATATTTCAACACTATTGAGACGTTTAATAAAGCCAAAAAAAAGCCTAAAATAACGATGCCGTTAAATGAGAAAGATGTACAAGGTTGGACAATTGATTCTTTGAGAAATTATCTCACAACTTGTGGTGTGAAGGTGGCTGCACAGGATAGAAAGGCGGATTTAATTCGAAAAGTTCTCGCTGCTTCTCTGTTGAATCTTCCTGAAGCACTGTGTGCAGACGAGAAATGTGAAGAAATATCACAACGAAGAACGAGTAAATTGACTGTTGGCTGCATAAAACTTCCGTTTCTAGAAGAACTGGAGTCGAGTTCGTGGATGAAAGAAGTCGTATACCTCCCTGAGATTGCCAGAAGCAACCTGAAAGATTATGCACAGAAAAGTCAATCTCAGAAAGGTTTTATTGAAGGAATGAACTTGCATAATGCAAAACACGTTAGTCATGTGGAATTTAATAACATTTCTGACTGTGTCGATTATTGTTTTTATCAGAGGTGAAGTCGTACCACAAACAAGAGTAAGGGAGTCACCATATAGAGTTTGGGTTTGTGTTAACTCGAGTACTTGTCAGATGTTAACTGGCGAGTGTGCATGTATTGCAGGCTATGGCGAGAGTTGCAAACATGTTTTTGCTTTGCTCCACTTTGTCGAAAACAAAGTTGCCCTTGGACGAAATAAGACATCGACATAAAAGAAGTAAGCTTGGCAAGAGACAGTTTCAAAGAAAGGGGGGAAATTACACCCACCAACAGAGATGAGTCAAGTGTCATTTGAGAGACCTCATCCGGAACGTGAGCACACATAGGAGAAGCCATGTCATAACACCCTTGATCCAAGGTATGTAAAAGAACGCAATGCTGTGATAGACTGGGAAAATCTATCAGTTGCTTTGAAAGGAACATCATCTGTTCTTTGCTTCAAAAACAAGATTAAAACCTCTTCTGATCTTCAATCGGAAACACTCAAATCCCAACCCTGGACTCTGGAAACAATAGCATCGAGTTCAAGTAGCCCTGACAATTTCAATGCATTGTTAAAAGAACAGAGGACACAAGAGAGTATTTCCAAAATAGAAACACTAACAACAGGTCAGAGCTCAAACAATCTGTGGTTTGATTATCAGTGTGGTGTGATTACTGCCTCTGTAGCACATGAAGTCCTTTGCAAGTTTCCCGCAAGAAAAACCCACAGCTTCATCCATAGAGAATTTTCTTGACAAGATACTGGGCTACGAGAAACCACTTAGGACTGCATCTCTGTCATGGGGAATTGAAAATGAGGCTGTTGCCAGGAAACGTTATGTTAGGCAGAATAAATCATCTCATAAACACCTGAAATGTTATGAATCTGGGCTAAAGTTGCATCCTGAGATGGCCATGCTTGGTGCCAGTGTGGATGGAATGGTTGAGTGTTCATGTTGTGGTGACAGATGCCTGGAAATCAAGTCTCCATTTTCGCACAGGGAGAAGACTGTTGAAGAGTATGTTCAACAGCCTGATTCTTGTTTAGAGAATTCCCTTTCAACAGATACCACATACCGATTAAAGCCTGGGCATAGATATTACACTCAGGTTCAACATCAATTATTCATTACTGGTTCTTCATCTGCTGATTTTGTGGTTATCTGCCAAAGGAATCCTGCACTGTAAGTGTAACAAAAGAAACCAGTTATTCTGAAGTTTCCGTACCACTCTTAGTAGATTTCTTCCAACATCACCTGTTGCCTGAATTACTTGGTCGAGACATATTAAAAAAGTATATTTGCAAGGAAATCCTGCATGAAATTGTAAAAAATGCAACAAACATGGTTGATAATAAAGAGCAAAAGAAGTTAGATAGTTTAGTATCTGGTATCACTTCCAGCACTGTGCATCTGCCAACAAAGAAATCAAAGAAGACCTGACAGACTATAAATAACCAAATTTAACACTAATAAGACCAAATTACATAACATATCAGGATACTGATTGTAATTTGGGTTTGATTGTCCTGATAATATTACTGTACTGGCATTGTTATCGGACTTGCAGATCTAGTAGAAATTGTAATGTGGGCATTGCAATAAAGTATTTATTAGTGCATATGCTTGAATGTGTAACTGTATTTTGACAATTCAAGATATGCAATTCAGGGGTGGATTTTATATGAGAGGGGGTGCACAGTGCAAAAAAATCGAATTAAAAAAATCGCACAATTTCCAAGTTTTCTTTTTTGAAGTCAAACTGAAGCTCATAATTCAATGCCCATATTGCAGGAAATGGCATTTCTAGGGTTCTAATTTTCAAAATTATCCAGGGGACATACCTCTGGACTCCCTAGGGAGCTTGTGCCTTCTGCGCTCAAGTTGTTAGGAAGCCAATTCATTTGAATGATCTCCCACCACCCCCTAGAGAATTATAAAGAAACACTCAGCTGCTTACCCAGCACCCCCCCCCCCCTCCCAGAAAAACCTTGCTGGATCCACTCCTTAGGCAATTTGCTAGACAACTCTTATTATCTACTGTACATGTACACAATGCACTCCTATTTTTTAGATTATTGGTATTCTAATGCCAACTGACCAGAGACAGATTTTCTTTGGGGAGGGAGGGGGTTGATAAATATCTGGGGGGGGGGTGCAGCTGCTTGCCTCTGGCTGCTTGCCTCTGGCCGGGCCGTGGTGGCAATGCCCAGAAAGACCAAGGAAAAAGTTTAACAAAAGTTGTTTTCTAGGCCTTGCATGGTGAGATCTGAGACCATAATATTGGTAATTTTACAAATTTAGTAGTAAGAATAGTCAAATATGAAACTATCAAATCAAATATATATAATTTGGTGGCTGCATATTTACAATATCCATATCTGATCGCACAAATCTATCATTGTTAATGGTAAAATGTTTTTGAGAAGCCTAAATTCTTTTAAACGGCCCATTACTCGTTCTATGTGAATTCTCGCTCTTGCAATTCTTTTCCCTTTGTAAACTTCAGAACGGGTGAACTGTCTTTTACTTCGCACAAAAGGTGGTAGCACACACTTGACTTGCTGGTGTAGAAAAAGATCCTGAACATTGAACCCTTTATCAAACAATGCCATGAACCCAGGAGTAAACTTTGCTGCAACATTGGTGTCCTCTGTGATAAATCTATCACTGCAAGAGCCAGCATATGTTGGTGATATGTAGGATATTGACCCAGACGTGGTGCAAAATATTAATTTCTTTAATGTGTTGTGGCTTTTGTAAGTGCTATATGTTTGGTACTGGGCATCTGTATTCTTTGAGTGTTCAATGTACTGTTCTGTACAATCACCAATACCTTCACATTTGTGAAAGTTTCCAGCAAAATGGGGATGTGTGTATGAGAGAGTCTCCTCAACAGTTGGCCAATATATCAATGGCTCCAGGGCTAATTTGTTATTTCTTGTGTGTTGTTGTAGTGGATGACGAACCACGGTAATATTGCAGTTTTTTATGTTTTGGTCGAACATGGTCAACAATAAACATAAATATTTCTGCAGTTGGACACCCAGTGTTGCGACATAATGTGGTTGTCATTGGAATGATGTTCGCGGGCGCGGTCTCGTTTCTTACGTTTTATATACGTTATTGTTTTGAAGAATATTTACACACCTGAATTGTTACAGAATATCGTGTATATCTATTTAATTTACTGCCGTTTTATTCATTGTTTATGTGGACGAAATACAGTTATCATAAGTAAATATTTATAACATTATATTTCATTTAATAGCAAAGGATACATTGTTATTTAGGCGATCGTTTGTATCGCGTATTAAGTATATGTTCATTTTGTAGTTGAATCGTTGTCAAGGATGGAAATGTAAAAATACAATGGCATTTATATCATGGAAGTAAAGACGTATAAGACTGTGTTTAGTGTGTTTAATATATATACTGTGCAATTTCTGTTGTGATTACAACATTATTCAAGATAACTACTTCATGTAAGCTCAGTGAAATGTCGAAAAGAGAGAGATCAGAAGGCCTTGGGCCTAGAGATGAGGATGTGTGCTTGTCTGCAGAGTCAGTTGACAGAGAATTAGTGGAAAAAATTGGAGCACTTAATCTGTCAAAAGCGGCATGTATAGAGGGCCTATCCTTATTGTATAAAGATGTTGAAGTGCTACTAGCTAATGATGCACCCAAAGAGGAGCTGAACTGTTATCCAGAGAAAATAAGTGTTTCATTTGGTTATTTTCAAACTGTTCACTTGGATTATTGCCAAGATTTGGAATCTAAGCCAGAATTACTTACAGAGGCCCTATGTTTGTACAACAAGCAGTTGCGAAAGAAACTTGATATAGTCAACAGGCTACATAATAACATGAGAGGGGAAGCGGAAAGAGGAATGTTCGATGTAAGACCCGAGGACTCGGTGAGCAGAGCCGGATCACAGCAAAGTAGCAGGTCGTCTCTGGGCTCAGTACCAAGTTCCGCCTCGAGTTCCGAGATTAGAAGAGTTAGAGCTAAGCAAGCAGTAGCTCGGTTAAAAATAAAACAGTTAAAGCAATGGCAAGAATTGCTCAAGCAAGAAGAAGAAGAGATAAAAATGAATCGAGAAATGTTGGATATTCGGAATGAAATTGAACAAGCCAACTTAGAGGCCCAAATTATTGACAATGACGAGTGTGTGGATGCCTGCAATGTGCAATCAGCAGCAGGTAAGCTTGATCCCAATCCCAAGGAATGTGTACAAAGGGACACCGAGGGACCCCTTCGTGCAAGCATTGTCAGACCAACACAAAGCACCGAAAACAACATGATGGAAACTCACAGCAATATCAACTTAGGTAGAGTGAAGAACAAATACCCCCCATTGGCCCCATGTTATTACCTGACACTATTGTTAACAACGAGTCGAGCCCCAGGTCAAAGGTGAAAAACGACCACAATGATTTACAGCAGCTGGCTATGACGATCAGACAAGGTTTTGTTCTTCCGAAGCCCGATTTACTAAAGTTCGATAGGAATCCCTTGAATTATTGGGGATTCATTAGATCCTTTGAGAACACGGTAGAGCATAATACCTTCAATGAAAATGAGAAGCTGATGTATCTACTCCAATACTGCACAGGAGAAGCAAATAAAGTCATTCGTAGTTGTGCTATGATGGATCCAGCTGAAGGTTATAAAGCTGCCCGTAAGCTGTTGAAAGAAAGATTTGGACACCCCTATAAGATTGCCATGTCTTGTATTCCTAATGTAATAAATGGGGTTCAAATTAAAGCTTCACATAGTGCTGGTCTACTAGCTTTTGCAGATCAGTTGATGGAGTGTGAAACCACCTTGGACGCGATAGGTTATCTTGATGAAGTCAACAGCTCCGACAACCTAAGGCGAGTCGTTGAACTCTTGCCTTACCATTTAAAGGCAAAGTGGCTGGAAAGGGCACAAGACTTGTTGGAGGTGGGAAAAAGACCAAGGCTTAACCACATCTCGGAATTTGTCATGGCAAGAGCAAAGAGTGCAAATAACCCTATTTTCGCAGGAATTCTTAATGATGGGATCCAACACGCCAGCGTAGGCCGGCGGGAGTGAACTTTGGTATTGAAGGTGGCATTCACCAAAACCAACATTTGCAAGCAGAAGAAGACATGACTGATAAGCATGAAAAATGCCCATTATGCTGCGATAACCATCGATTGGAAAGCTGTGATCAGCTCAAAAAGGCATCTTATGAAGAAAGGATGAAAATTGTGAGATCATCAAGGCTCTGCGACAATTGCTTTGTGATTGGACACTTGGCAAAGGGATGTATGAAGCGAAGTGCATGCGAAGTCAGTGGGTGCAATCGACGCCATAAAACCATTCTGCACCCACCAAAGAAAGATCGAGATTTGGAAGCGAGTGACACTTCTCAAGGTGGTAATTCAGTGCAAAGGAATGGTAAATGTAGTTCAACGGACAAAGGCGGTAGCGTCTGTCTACGGATCGTACCCGTTAAAGTTAAGAATAAGATGGACGGGACAGTCATTGAAACTTACGCATTCCTAGATAGTGGGTCAGATGTCACCCTTTGTGACAAACGGCTGGTGCAAGAGCTTGGGCTTCAAGGAACTGAAAGGAGCTTCTCATTAACGACCCAGGAGAAAAGGAGCAGTCTTAGGAGGGGTTTGGAAGTAGATTTGGTTGTCGAGGCGCTGGACGGGAGCGAGTCGTTGAACCTGAAAAACGTGTGGACAGTGAAGCAGCTTAACGTTTCCCCGAACAGTATCGCTACACCCAATGACATAAAAATGTGGCCACATTTAGAAGGTGTCTATCTCCAATCTATCAAGAAAGAGGTGAGGATTCTCATAGGAAGCAATGTTCCAGAGGCATTCTGGGTATTGGAAGAAAGATGAGGAGAAAAGGGAGAGCCCTATGCCATTCAATCTCCCTTAGGTTGGTCAGTGTTTGGGCCGGTGCAGGCTGTTGGAATCGGTCAAGACAAGTTCCATGTTAACTGCATTCGAGATAGCAGCACAGGATATGAAAACGATGTCCTTTTGAACGAGCGGGTAAAGAAATTTTGGGAAACAGATTTTGGTGGTTCTATCTCTGACCCTAAATCTGGCATGTCTGTTGAAGATAAAAGAGCGTTGAGAATGATGGAAGACACGGTGGAACTAGTTGAAGGCCACTACCGACTGGGATTACCATGGCGACATAAACCACCTCGGCTTCAAAATAATCGGAAAATGGCGCAGAGAAGGCTGGATTGTCTGAGGAGAAAGTTCCAAAAGGATCCCGAACTGTTCGAGTGCTACAAAACGTCGATCAACGAATACATCGAAAAGGGATATGCGAAGAGAATTTCTGAAATTAACGAAGGTCATGAATGCGAAAATACAACCTTCTATCTGCCTCACCGCGCAGTGTGCAATCCCAACAAGCCAGGGAAGATCCTAGTAGTGTTTGACTGTGCCGCTCAGTTCAATGGCGTCCAAGTCCTTGAATGACGAACTTCTACCCAGACTGGATCAAACGAATAACCTCGTTGGTGTGCTTACTAGATTCCGCAAACACCCTGTGCCATTGGTCGCCGATATTGAGGGAATGTTTCATCAGGTACGAGTGAGTCCTGACAATCACAATGCTTTAAGGTTTCTTTGGTGGCCGAACGATGACCTATCGAGAGAACCTGTCGATTACTGTATGCAGGTACACCTTTTTGGAAGTATGTCGTCCCCTAGTTGCGCAAGTTTCTGCCTGAGGAAGACTGCCGATGACCACAAGGATAGATTTGGCGAAGCAGTTATCCATACAGTGAAACGAAACTTTTATGTCGACGACTGCTTAAAGAGTTTGGCTAACATTGAAGCTGCTAAAGCAATGGCGACTGACTTATGCAACTTGTTGGCGAAAGGTGGGTTTCGTCTCACGAAATGGCTGAGCAACAAAAAGGACGTGATTCAAAGCATTCCTGGAAGCGAGTGTGCTACTTCCGTTGTTGACCTAGAATTGGATGACGAACTGCCGATTGAGCGACCGCTTGGTGCCCAGTGGCATGTTGAGCAAGACGTATTCAGCTTTAAAATCGCGCCGAAGGAAAATCCGATAACCCGCCGAGGGTTGTTGTCCACCACAAGCTCGGTCTACGATCCCTTAGGACTGGTAGCACCCGCGATTCTGCCAGCAAAGAAAATAATGCAAGAGCTGTGTCGGAAAAATGTCATTTGGGACGACAAGATCGGCGCTATGGAGGAAGAACAGTGGACCAAATGGTTGACAGACTTACCGGCGTTGTCAGGAATACGTGTGAATAGATGTATGAAACCCGAAGGTTTTCGAGAGATTAAAACTGTCCAACTGCATCACTTCTCAGATGCGTCACAAGCAGCCTACGGCGCAGTAAGCTATGTTAGATTTGTAAATGAAGAGAATAAAGTTCATTGTGCCTTCCTTTTGGGAAAGTCGTGCCTAGCTCCCATCAAGCCTATGACCGTGCCGCCATATATATCCAATTGGGTAGGAGGGAATTTTAGCTTGAGAAATTGTCTGGTGCCAATTAGACCAGGACTGGACCGTCCTGGTTCTTCGGAGATTTATATCTTTGGTTCAGTGCATGCTATGTAGATGAAAATAACACTGCTCGATTCAGTAGGAAATTTCCTACCGATAGAGTTAGTAAAATGTCAATATTTTAGCGATTTACGACCTTTAGAGGTCAAGCGACTTCATATTTCATTATATTACACAATAATCCCGAAATATATAAACAATGTTTACTAAGGCATACCTTTCGCCGAACATAACTTCGGCCCCTTTCAAGATATCTTTTTCGTAATAGTTTTGTTCGAGTCACAATCAAAAACACTATTTAGAGTGTTATTTTCAAGCTTATATCTACAGATTTGCATCTTTTATTTTGGTATTTCAAAATATCCAAATTTTACACGAGAGCTTCAACCGGAAATTCATATTAGATTTGCCAAAACATTGCGTGCTTACATCCCATCTCTCAGAAAATGTCGCAAATCGATTCTAAAGGTCAAATTACCCCTACAGCGTGATTTGCACGTGCATGGGGCTACAGGAGCTCCTTATTGGACAATTTTATCACGAGACACGCGTGTGAGAGTAAAAACCCGATATATTGAAAAATTCAAAATAAATATTTCAAGTGGCCCTATTCAAACGAAATTTTCTACACGAAAGCGCTTGAATACAAGGAGTATTTTACTTATATTGATATGAGGCGAATACTGAAGAGTTCAAGACATATTCAAGATTCTCTTGATATCAAATTCAAAATGTTTGGCCAAGCGGTGAGTAAAATATACGATTGTTTTGGTTTGTGTAATGTTATGACGGCATTTGACCCTCCGTTCGAAAGGTTATTATTTGAGGATTCCAATGGTGGTTTCGGTTTTAAAGGGTTAAAATATTGCAAAAATTAGGTGTTTTAGTGATATCCAAGAGGGAAAAAGTGATCTCCCAAAGGGGTTAGTAAGATACCTCCTGGGGGGTAACTTCCACAAATTGCATCTAAGGGGGTTCCAAATTTTTTTATATCCTTAGGGGATTATGAAGGTACCCCTCAATAGGGCGCCAATATTAGATGGAATGCATACAGCATAAATGTAAAATATATAGCTTACTTACTGTCGATGCAATAGAAGTGTTGATAAAGTATTGCACCAATTCGTTTCCTCAAGTTGATCAATTCATTTGATAGAAAATTGATCAACTTCCTGTTACTTATAGATGAGCCAATTAGATTTCGTTTCAGAACCGATTGAACAATAGGAAACGCACAGGAAGTAAAAAGAAATTTGAATTCGTATGAATTGATCAACTTGAGGAAATAAATTGATGCAATATTTTATCAACACTTCCATTGCATCGACAGTAAAAATTTCCATAATAGAAAATGCGATTTGTCTGCTTGCAAACAGTTTAACCCACTTTGGAACATTTTCCAGGTTGTGGACATTCGTTCCACACGTCTCCAAGCTTGTCAAGCAACGTTGTTGGCAAATGTTGAAGCTCTTGGAAAGACTGCAAACAGCACCGTATGTTTAATCCAGCAACTCGCTTTGAAGGGGACGAAAGCGATGACGATGACCACCAACCAGAAGACGAACACATAACGAAACCCTTTGTTGTGAACAGTTTGTTAGAAAACATAAGCCTTTGGCGAAGGTCTGACATTCCTCTACTTTAGTTTTAACTGCCAAGTATGTGATACAGTACCTGTCAGTCATGGATCATTGTGATGCATTTCCGCATTTCAGATAGGGAATATTTAAAAACATTGACTATACTACACTGCAAAAACGCCTAGCCTGTAATGTTGTTGAAAACAGGCCTGAACAATATTTTGCTGCTCATTTGTTAATATTGTTCGGCTAAACAATAAGATTTGTCTATGAAAGAGTGGCAAGTTTTAATTCCTTACAATACAAAAATTGCGTGATAATATGAATAAAGTTTATAGGATGTATTAGCTACATTATTGGTTCAGTAATAACTTTGCCAGTATATTCTTGCATTATATTTATTAAATATTTACAACGTACAGTTTCATAACTATTGATAACAATATTTTATAATATATACACTGTCTAGATCTTTTACTGTGAGTCTTATCGTATCTCTTCATTTGTAGGCCTAATATTAATATGGTACTAAATAACTACAATCATGCTTACTATTTTAATTATGCCAATTAAATTAGGGATAGGATCGCTATTTTACAATTAAGAAGTTGTGCTCATTTTTAAATAGATAATAAAAATAGTAAGGCGCGGTCAAAGAGGATGAGACATGCAGTCGCACATTGTGACTGGGATATTTCAAGCTCTAGATTAATAAAATAAAGGTTTGATAAATTTTCAACTACATTTTAATTTATGATATTGTGGGGGGAAGCATTAACTCGGAACGGCTAACTATAAGGTCGGGTGGTTGCGAACTCTCATGCATGCATGCACTCTGCTCCTCGTATGATCCAGACTTTAGATTCATAGTTCTCCACGATTTCGATGCCATGTTTCCACAAACGCTTTGGTAAGAAGTCTGGTATATGCAACTTTGCTATAGCGTAATCCAGAACTGTTACGTTGTCTTCGTTACCTGGATTTGGAAGCAATTTTTTTTAATTCCTCCAGCGCTTCACCGTGCCCCATAGATACAGCATCAGAATTAGTTAAACTTTCTTCGAACTGCCAGCCAGTTTCTCCAATATATATATATATATATAACCCGTCAATTTTTAAACCTTACACCAAATTGTATATGTTTAGTTAATCGAGCTACAAATCGAATTCTATAATCGCTGACTTTTTGTTGCTTGAAATGTGAAATATTGCTCAAATGTTGTCCAAAGTGTGAAGAAGTGCTCAAGGTTGCTCAACATGCAAAATAGTGCTCCAAACTAAAAAAAGTGCTCAGCGTAATCGGGAAAGGTCTACTGAAGTTTACATCTGGACAAGGCGCTTTTGAAATTAGATCATGTTCATGGTAAGTATTCCATAAATTACGATTTTATAATACAATAATGTACTTTAAACAACTTGGCAATTTTAGTGGTGTATACTTTGAATTTGTCATTACACCTGGATCTCCTTGTGTCTCTCAGTCTCTGGGGTGGGGGGGGGAGGCATTCCCATTCCCAACGGTGCTGCATGTGCATTCCGGGCGTAAGCCCGGGCAATGGTACTAATTCCGCACGGCTATTTACACCTGGGGAAACAAACACACTAGCGAAGTCTAAAGTTCATCAAATATCGCGGGCGCATGGTTCATGGATGTATGGGTGGTGTAATATTCTATATGGGTGGTAATGTCACTGATCTCAAAATATGGCTGTTTGCCAGGAGTGAAGAAGGAAATAATTTATAAAATACATGTAGGAAATTAACTTTGAAACAAATGATAGCGATATTAATTTTATTTTATTACAACGACGTTTCGATGCTTCTTGCATCATTTTCAAGTTAAAAATAAGAATTATTTGTGTTTTGCTTTAAATATAACGGTCCGCGTGTTCATGTCACATAAACAAATAATTGCGCAAGCATGCAGAATTTTTAATTCAAAAATTGCTTGAAAATGATTCAAGAAGCATCGAAACATTGTTGTAATAAAATAAAATTAATATCGCTATCATTTGTTTCAAAGTTAATTTCACAAAAGATTTTAACAAAGAACATGTAAGAAAGCTTGGAAAATCGTTTCACATACAAAATTGTAAAACTTTTTTTCAATTTTTAAATGTAAGCATTTGTAAGAATTGATTTACTATGAGAAATCCTAAAGTATAGGGCAAGTTTGCTTCAATTGTTTATGTATGACTTTGTGCTATTAAAGACTTTATTCTTGTTGTTCAAGTCTTTCTTGTGCATTGTATGCAAAGTTTCTTACTTAATTAAATCAACTTTTCTAGAAGTTCATGATAAAAAGAAAAGCAAATTATTTTCATTAGCGTCCTGTACGAATTAAATTTATTTCATTTCAAAGTGTGAGTAACAATTTGAAGCTCAAGTATAATATCGGCATGAATATGAAAGCTATAATATCGGCAAAAAGCAGTTAATTTCATGCCGTACCCTTTTCTGTTCAAGAATCTTCGAACATTGCGACAGCTAACATCTTCAGGTATGTTTGCTTCAGTTTTGATTCGTTTTGAAGAAAAGGAAACATACTCATTTCGCAGTTTGTGTACGAATTATACTTCTTTCGTCCCTTAATGTCAGTTTACGCGGTCTTCCTTTGTTTCGCCTCCTCTTGTCAAATACTTCTTCGCCTACACGCTTTTTAGCATGTCGATAAATGCTCCGTGGGGCATACTGAGGATAACGCCTCGTCAGCTCACTGCATGGGATACCACTTTCCTGATGAAGATACCGGAGATAAATTGAGACATCACTCAGTATTTTTGAAGGCGACCTACCCTTCGCTTCCTAAAAGTAGGTAAATATTAGTTGTACATCAAAGCAGTGTAAGCACTTAAAATTGGGTCGTCATCATTTCAAACGTTTCTAAATTTACTTCTCTCTAAAGCTAATGATCGATTTGCTGTCACTTATGTCACACCTGTAATAGACCCCA
>CACRXK020000378.1:1699-85450 GCA_902702795.2 Paramuricea clavata | reverse complement strand
AGAATTGAGATGTTTGATTCTATTGAAAATTTGATTGAAAACTTAGACGACGAGAATAAGGAAATTATTTTGGTCGGTGATTTTAACTGCAATCTTTTGGCAGTGAATCGACTCAATATCACAAACCGGCTTCTGGATATCGCCAATTTATTTCAACTTAAGCAGATAATTACAGAGGCAACACGTGTTACGGAGGAAACGCAGACATTGTTGGACTTGTTCTTTACTAATAAGCCAGAAACTATTATTAATTCTGGGGTGGTGCATATGGGTGTCAGTGACCGTAGCCTTATTTATGGCTGCAGAAAGATATCATTTAGCAAAACGTCACCAACAATTGTAGAAACAAGGAATTTTAAGCATTACAAAACATTTGAATTCAAAAGGGATCTTTCTATCACACTTTCGAATTGTGATTGGAGCAGTGATGATCCAAATGCGCTTTGAAAACAATTTAAGGATAGGTTCAATGAGAATGAAGAAGAAGAAGATCCGGGCTTATGGATCAAACAAAACTATTATATTTTATCGCCATGCAAACATACAAAGAACTTATAGGTTCAATGAGGTTTCCAACTTACATGCTCCTATTAGGCTAAAAAAAATCAAAAGTAAATATACCCCCTGGATGAATGGAGAGTAAATAAAGATAATGAACTATCGTGATACGTTAAAGAAGAAAGCAGTTATTAAAAATAAATCTTCTCGCTTCCATGAGGCCTACAAAACAGCTAGGAACGATGTCAATAGATTGATTAAAAATACGAAAGCTAGTTATTTTCAAGAGGTAATTAGTAATTCAAAAAACAACTCTAAGGAAATGTGGAGAAATATAAACCAACTCATTGGGAAAACCTCTAAAACAACAAATGTAATTTCAGTCAAATCAAATGATCAAATATTTACGAATAAGGATGATATTGCTGAAACTTTTAACGATTACTTTTCAAAAATTGGTACAGAATTATCCAACAGGATTCCACCAAGTAAAGAAGGATTTGAAGAATATCTTGATCGGTCGTTTAGTGCTGTTTTTGAGTTCAAATCGGTTTCTAATGATGAAGTTGAAACTGTTTTGAGTAAGCTTAAAGTCTCCAAATCAAGTGGACAAGATAAAATACCAGTAAAAATTTTAAAAGACTCCAGATAGATAGATAGATAGATAGATAGATAGATAGATAGATAGATAGATAGATAGATAGATAGATAGATAGATAGATAGATAGATAGATAGATAGATAGATAGATAGATAGATAGATAGATAGATAGATAGATAGACAGATAGATAGATAGATAGATAGATAGATAGATAGATAGATAGATAGATAGATAGATAGATAGATAGATAGATAGATAGATAGATAGATAGATAGATAGATAGATAGATAGATACTTTATTTATACACGCTGACCCCGTCAACCGAAGCTGATTTCCACGGGGGGCGTGTGCAAAAATAGAAAAATGTTACATGGAGATATTAAAATACTTAAGTTTAAAAAGATAGAATATTAAATTGTTTACATGATAAGAAGGTTATTAGAATATTTACAGTTACATCAATTTACTCTATGTCAATTTTGTGAGCAGCGATTTTATTTCTAAAGGATGAAAGAGTTTTGCTTTCCCTAATTTCCTTTGGAATAGAATTCCAAAGGTGTGCTCCGTCATACATGAAACTATTTTTCATGTTGTTAGTACGCGGTTTTGGTAAACTAAGACCGCTTGAAATGTCACGAAGGTTGTAGTTTGTTTTTTCACATTTGTATGAAAAAAGATTAGTGAGTGATTTAAGACCCATTTTATTTAATACTTTGTACATTATTTTTGCATTAGCTTTCTTCCTTTCAGTTTTGAGTGGCTCCCAGCCCAATGCACGTAGAGCAATGGAATGATTTACGTCATTACTCATGTTCAAGATAATTCTAGCAGCTCTATTTTGAAGTTTTTGGACTTGTTTTGATTGTGATTCACCAAACACATGCCATACTTCACAACAGTAATCAAAGTATGGGCGAACAATAGCATTATATATTTGTCAACGAAAGGTTTGACTCGACGAATAGCAGAGATTCCTGCAGTTATTTTTTTGCAAATATTTTCGGAATTACTTTTCCAAGACAAATGCTGGTCAACTATTACTCCAAGAGTTTTGCATTGCTAACTTGTTTAATTTGCTTATTTTCAATGAAAACATTCAAACGTGAATCATAATTTTTTTTAATCATTGCCTTTGAACCAATTACATTTAGACTAAGTTTATTGGCAATTAACAAAAAAACAACAACAAAAAACATTATATCTTTAAATTATATACTTCTTTTCTATTTGTAAATAGCTTCTTCCTATATATTTTAATAGTTATAGGTTATATGCATTACTGACATTTTATATATATTTCAAACACTCATTAATAATTCATAAGCTTATTGGCAAATCATGTCAACCATAATATGTCACGTGCAGTGGCTTTAAACCAGATAAAACACTCCTAATTAGTATTCTTTAAATAAAGAATACTAATAAGGCAGTATCTATTGTAGTCGTGCCCTCATTAGTATTCTTTATATAAAGAATACTAATAAGGCAGTATTTCTATTATATTGAATTTGTAGTCGTGTTTGAAGCCGTTTAAACATAATAAAACACTCCTGCTCGTTTATTAAACAGTACATAATGTACGCTTAGCAATACATGTAATTAGGTCATGCAAATAAAGCTTTATAATAATAATAATAATAATAATATTAATAATAATAATAATAATAATAATAATAATAATAATAATTTTCTTAATAATAATAATAATTTATTTATAAAATAATCCTACTACATTAATAACTAATTGCTAGTATATATAAGGAAGTGAGTCTAAATTGTTGTAGTATGTTATAGTATATGTTATAGTAAGAATTTATGGTAAAAGTCTAAGCCTAAACTTTGGCACCAGAATTGTCTACTTCGAAGTCCGTTTCTTGAACGTTCGTATTTATCCTCCTGGGTGCTCTAGTCCCTCTGAGACAAAGTAGAGCTGACCGCAAGATGGCAAAGGAGACCTTGGCTCGTATCCAGGACATGGTCGTAGAGTAGTCTTCGCCTTTCTTCGCTGCTATGAGCTCGGCAAATCTGCTATGATACCTCTTGCACTCTTCACTCATGCCTCCAGTCGTTGTAAATACTAGTGGTGTAAACGTTCCGTGTTCTATCTCCATCACTCTTTGGGCATACATCCTCTTCTTCTCGTTTTCATGTTGCCTGTATATCTGTTGAGGGCTCGGGTCTTTGTAGGATTCCGCGTTGGGGTGACAAACCCTAACGTCAAAGAACGTGGACCTTTGTTTCTCCCAAAACCCTCGAGCGTGGATATCTAGGCGAGCGTCGGATGCTGTATTTGCTCCTCTTGGTAAAACCTCGCCAGTTAACTCTTGAAGAACGGGTTCAACCTCGACATCATTACGGACGATGTTAAGCATATCAGCCTCAAGATTTCGCAGTTCGTTGTGTCGCTGTATAATGAACCCACCTCGCTTGCAGATCATTGCGTGATGAATATTGAAAGTATCGCCACACACGCATACTGATGGCTTATCAGCAATTTTCCACTCATATCTCAGCTTTACTGCGTCTCGAAACTCACCCTTGTTCAGATTGTAGTCCATTTCCTTAATGGGGATAACTGTTAGCCAGTTGGATGCACCTTTTTCAGTTGCTAGTTCCATAGCACGCCGTGTTTTCGGGGGTAGAGAGTTCTTAATACCATCCCGTTTAGCCTGAAGTACTTCGTTCTTTTCATTTCGCGCATTCTGCTGCAGTGTGTGAATAACAGAGTCATCTGGAATTTCGTAGGCTTGTGCGATAATTTTCTCTACCAGTGGCGCTGTGGTCTTTATCAACGTTTCGTACTGCAGTGCTGCATCCTGTCTAGGATTTATAAGGCCAAGACCGCCCATTCGTACTGGGAGTGCCAGGAGATCCCTTTCACTCTTTGTACAGTGATGATCCGTAATTGATGGTATCAGGACATCAGCAATAGCACGCTCCAAGGGCTCCAGTAAATCTTCTATATCTGGAAGTGTTCTAAGAAAATACGTCCATCGATAGCGGAGGCCAAAGATGAAGGTGGCATAGCAGGCTTGTGGGTGTGACGCTGCGAATTCAGCTAGCTTGACGATTTGGCTAACCCAGTCCTCTACCTTGCCGTTGACGTATTCTTTCAGGAAAGCCATAGAACCCAAGGCTGCGCCCAAATGCTTTTGCCCCTGTGCAGAGATATTGATCGCTGTCCCATCAAAAATAGCATGAGCACTTTCTTCTTTTCCAGGCTTTATGATCAGCCAGCATTTCTTAGCATTTGGAAAGTATCCCAAATTAGGGACAGCTTCATTCAGGTGTTCCCACCATCGCTTGATATCTTCCAGAAGTCCCGCGCCACTCGCGTCGTCAGCAAACCAACATTGCTTAACATTGCTTGACACATTCAATCCGGTGATCAGGGGTTGAAGACTGATGGCATACATCCCCATGGCCAGGGGATCACCTTGTGTGGTACCCTCGGTGGACTTGAGCTCTCCTCCACCAGATATAAATAGTCTAGCTGGTTCGCGATAGGTGTTAATTGCGTAGGTTGACATAGATGGACACAGAACTGTCTTCTTCAAATATGGAGTGCATCGCATGAACAGCTGCCTCACTTCCGCTCTTAAGACCTGCGCACACCTGTAGCGAGCCACTGGCATCAATCACGTCGGGCTTAATCACTTTCATAACACATTTCCCGACAATCTTCCTGATAACTTCCCCGACGCCAATTGGACGAACCGCACCCTCGCCTTTGTCAAGAGGTATAAGCCTGCTGGCTAATATAGGCTCGATAGTTCTCGGGTCAATGTATTCCGTACATAGCCGCCGGGTCATTGTTGCTACTGCCTCACACAAGTTCACGCCTGATTTCTTAAACGATTTACATGCGAAAATACGCTTGAATCCATTTGCATCCACTCCTGAAGGGCCGCCGGAGCCCTTGGTTCGCAATGCTGTCTCGCGTATCATTTCGCCATCGATCTGCTGATATAACGAATCGTGCACTTCCTCAAATGGCCCGAAGAGTAACGAGCCAAGATTGGCCTCTTGTGCCTCAGGGTGTTTCTCCTGAAGCTGTCTCATCACGTCGTCAGTCAAAGGCAACACTCCATCACAATCAGCCTCACTGAGATATCTCAAAGCAGAATTGATCTGACCTTCCATGACCAACTTGGCGAATATCTTCGCTTTATTTGGAGGCTCCGTCCTTTTAGCCTTTGCTAGGCGCTTTTGAATGGACCGGCCTTCACGAAGTAAGCTCTCGACTTATCCTTCTTTCCATAGCGCTAGTCGTTTTTCCAAGCACTCTTTGTGATCTTTTGCCTTCGATTTTACGCTTGGCTTTTGTAGTGCCGTTGCCAAGAGAACAATTGCAGCTTTCAGCGCTATGTGTTGTGTTTGCGATGCGTTGTTCCAATCGTTTATATGTTGTGTTAGCTGGTCGATAAAGTCTCGCCCAACTTTGCCATACGGGACGAGAAAAGTATTTTACGCCATCGCGTAATTTCATCGTATGCATTAATTATGGTTGACGAGTTGACCGTAATTATTGAGCCGTCCGCTCTGCGTCCCCAGATGGTAATCGATGGTATATCAACAGCAACATAGTCGGGTAGACGTCTTGCTTCATGTATGCCGGAGTGTGGTTCACCAGGACAGTCATTGGTCACTTCAAAGCCCTCTACAGCTTCGGTTTCTTGCCGTTCTTGACTGTTTTGGACAATATCATTGTCTGTATGCAAATCCAGATTGCTGTTTACCTCCAAATTTGCATTTTGACTAATGGTGTTTTGATTTTCAAAATTGCTAAATTCATGTTGTGAAATCGTGTTGTGCCTTTTCTGGTTTTCATCTAATGTCTGCTCTCTTTCGTCATCGATAACCGCTCCGCCGCTTACCTTACCGATAGGACGAGTCTCAGCTGTAGCGTTAATTTTCTCAAGCCTGGCGGCTTGATCTCGCAGGTTTTGGCTCTTCAATCCAAGATGTTCGTATCCTTTCTTGTCCCACAGATCTTTCATAACTTGTATATAGCCTTTCTTTCTGCCGTTCACATGGCATGGCGGGTTTTCCGATTTAAGGAATTCCATCGCTTTCTTCTTACATTCTAGCAGATCTGTATTCATTTGCTCTGTCCATTTTAATTTCGATCGCTGCTGTCGCGACATCGTGTATAATAAATATTTGTTGAAATTGACCCAATAGCTGACTAAAACACCATCTTCTCCAATACACAAAATTTTCTTTTCTTAATTGAGCATCAAAGTTAAAAAGCATTCAGGTTTCCAAAGAGCAAGTAAAAGTTGATAAATCTATCACAAAAGGTTTAAAATAAATGCAGTTTATGCCAACCCCAAACTTTGCTTTCCGGCGGCCATGTTGTAATCACTTATAATAATAATGGAAACTTTATTGAAATTATATACGTATATATACAATTATAAATCTCACTAATTTAGGTAATTTATAATTGGCTACTTGAACCTACTTAATATTTATATATTAATAATGAGTATCCTTAAATGTTCAGTAATTCCGGATTTGACCAGTCCTTATCTCTGCAACAAAATATATACCTATCCGGTATCGTTATCTGTGTCGTGTATCACCCACCTGGTCTGACAATATCGGAACACAGTGATCTTAATGAACATTTAATTAACACTATTGAACTACTTCGAAATAACCACCCTGACCTTGGTCTAGTAATTATGGGTGATTTTAATGATCTTGAAACTCGCAGTTTGACCACCAGTCAAAATCTTAAACAAGTTGTTGACCAACCCACTAGAGAATCAGCAATACTCGATCTTATCCTTACAAACCTGTATAGTTTATATGACCGCCCTAATGTCCTTGCTCCATTAGGATCCAGTGACCATAATATTGTACACTGGCTACCTTCAGTCGATAGCATTCCCAGCCACAACATCCAAGCAAAACCTGTTAAATCCTTAGTACGGCGCTATCCCAGATCAGGAATAGATGCTTTCGGAAGATGGGTTACCACACATAATTGGTTTTGTGACCTTGAACCCAACCCTACTGTTGATAGCTTGGCAATCTCGTTTACAAACCAGTTAACAGAAAGTATTGACCGAATCTTCCCACAACAGACGTCAACACGTCATCACACCGATAAACCATGGATAACACCTGCAATAAAACAGCTTATCAAATATCGACAAAAGGCGTTTCATGGTCATAATACAATCTTGTGGAAATCGTTGAAATATAAGGTCCAACATGAAATCAATGCGAGGAAAATATCGTACTACAAAACAAAGGTACAACATTTAAAGAAGGATGACTGCCGTATGTGGTGGAAAATCGTAAATAAAATGGCAGGAAAATCTGGAAAGAACTCCTTCTCGCTTGAACATGATGGAAGAACTCTGGATCAATCAGAATTAGTTAGAGCTTTGAATGTGTTTTATGCATCGATGAATAGTGACATTCCACCACTTAATTTAGCGACACTCCCGGCATTTCTTCCGGCCAAAGAACCTGCTCCAACAGTTCAACCACATGAAGTATCTAAACAGCTCTTAGAAATTAAACCTTTTAAAGCTCACGGCCCAGATAACGTCCCCTGTCGTATCCTGAAAGAGTTTGCCCATGAATTAGCTGAACCTGTTGCAACTATTTTCAACGAATCACTTTCATCTGGAATCGTGCCTGCAATATGGAAAGACTCAGACATCATACCAGTTCCAAAATCACAACCTCCTACCTGTAAAGGTGACACCAGACCCATCTCACTGACACCCTGCCTGGCTAAGGTTCTTGAAGATTTCGTGGTCTGGTGGATGATAACCGATATTAAAGACAAGATCGACCCCAAGCAGTTTGGATGCTTGAAAGGAACATCCACAACCTATTGTCTTTTAGACATGATCCACACTTGGTTGTGCAACTTAGAGTGTCCTGAAAAACATCTTAGACTTTGTTTCCTTGACTTCGAAAAGGCGTTTGACCGTATAGGACATAATTTACTAATATTAAAGCTGTTGGACCTAGGTGTTAGATCGTTCCTGTTGCCTTGGATTATCAACTTCCTAACTAACCGCCGTCATCGGGTCAAACTTGGAGGGAAAACGTCAGACTGGTTGCCAATGAATGCGGGTGTCCCCCAGGGAACTAAACTCGGTCCAATTCTGTTTTTGGCGATGATAAATGATCTCGATGTGAAACCACACGCAACGGATATTTGGAAATTTGTGGATGACATATCAACATCTGAAAATATCACAAAGGGCAGCAATTCAAAGTTTCAGTTCTGTATTGATACTATAAATTCTTGGGCTTCGTGCAACCTTATGAAACTTAACCCCAAAAAGTGCAAAGAACTACGCGTTTGCTTTCTGCGGGAATCACCTGATCTATCACCATTGTTGATCGACGGTCACGCGCTTGAGGTTGTGCGGTGTCATAAAGTCCTAGGTCTGGTTATCCAAAACGATCTTAAATGGAATGCACACATAGAATCAGTTGTATCCAAGGCTTCTAAACGTTTATGTATCGTACGCATATTACGACGAGGTGGTGTCCCTGCGGAAGACTTATTGAGTATATACTTTGCCTTAATACGATCGGTTCTGGAGTACTGTTGTGTGGTATGGCATCATGCCCTACCTTTGTACCTCGCAGATGATTTAGAGCGAGTGCAAAAACGAGCGCTGAGGATCATTTTACCGGGTTACTCTTATAGGGAAGCATTAGCACAACTTGGGTGTTCCAGATTGGATGAAAGGCGAGAACGACATTGCCTGAATACTATGAAACGCATAGAAATTGAAGGACCACTGTCAAAATATGTTCCATTGTCTAGGGCTAGTTCAAATGATTATGAACTTAGAAACTCTAACACATTAACAACAATAAAATGCCGAACAGAAAGATATCGCCGTAGCTTTTTTCCCAGTACAGTAGCTCTATATAATAGTTATAGTAAAGAAACTTAAGCGTGATACTTAATTACGATGATTTTAATGCAATTCAATAAGATTTTTAGACTTGATGCATGCAACTAAATTTTTTATATATGTAAATATATAGCGTACCAATTTTGTAAACGCACCATAATTCAATCTATTGCGAAGGTGTGTATCTTAAACCATTAATAATAATAATCGCGATAGACATAATTTTCGTGATAGCAAAATGTTGGTGTCTTTTATCAAGACCTAGATCATTTAACATATCTAAAAAGGAATGACATTCTTTTGGGAAGACGCCTAAAGAACTAATTGACAAATTTACAAATTTTACGGACTTAAATTGTTTCTTTTGCTGTGTAATGAGATCTTCGTATCTTCTTCTTTTCCGATCAACATTTGTTTGTAGATCAGACTCATAACCAACAGAAAGTTCAAGGATATAGAGACAATCCGAGTTGATAGATAGAAGTAGGTCTGGGCGGAATGTGTCACCAGTTACAATTGATGGGCTTTTATAACCAGGAAGATCGACGAAAAGATTGGAGTTGTTTACAGGTTGTAGCGTTTGTGCTATGAAGTTCAGAACAGAATCATGTCTCCATGTAAATCGTGGGAGGTACGTTTGACATCCAGCAACTACGTGTAAAAGGGTTTCAGGGTTTAAGCAGAAGGAGCAATCAGAGTTGGACAATATTCCCCATTTAGTAAGGTTTTTACGGGTTGGAAGTGAGTTATTGATGTAACGAATGGTGAAGTTATAGATATTCTTTGGGAGGTTTGATTGGGATTTAGACCATATGCCGTTTAATTTCGACAGTGAAAACTTAATGACATTTGAGAAGAAGGAGCCTTGCAAAATCAGATGATTCTGCAGTTTGTCTTCTTGTCCGGAGTTAAAAGTTTTAAGGACTTCCTTTGTCGAGGTGTAAACGTCGTACTGAATGTTTTTGCTTTCAGATGTTGTTTTCCAGAGGTTTTTTATGGAATGATTTGGAGAGGTCTTTAAGGCGTTACGGGCAACTGTTTGGCACTGAGCAAACTTAATTGACGGCGGGTAGATATTTAGACCAAACTTGTTGCTGGTAAGGTAGACGTTAGATAGAGTTCCTGATATAGGTATTTCAAGCCATTTACGTACGCACTTGTTCACCACAGAATCCATATTTTCAGAGACCCAGGTTCTTGATATGGTGGTTACAGTGAAATGCCAGGAAAGTTTGGATAGGAGGTAACGACTATAAAGCAAAAGTTTATTTTTCGGGTGCAAAGGTTTGAGATCAATTTCAGACATAATGTCGTCCATGAGAGTGATTAGCTCTTGTTTGTGTTCTTTTTCGGACATACTGAAGTCAAAATATTTCCCCAAGTATCGAAACGACTCTCCGGTTTTAGTGGCAGGTATCAATTCATTGTTAATCAGAAGTTTAGGTAAATATTGGATAGATTTTGTCGGACTTTTCCTGATCCCAAATGTTGAACACTTATCAACCCTGACAATCATGTTAGACCACTGGCACCAGATCGAGAATCGATTTAAAAGATCATCAGCGAACTGGAACCAATGGACTGGGTTTAAAAGATTTGTAATGAAACCAAATTGCCGGTATTTGTCAGTTTTTATATGTTGAATAAAGGTATTGATGCACATATTAAAAATTAGAGGACTAAGACAGTCTCCTTGAAGAACTCCACGACCGACAGTTATAAATGGGGTAGAGAATTCTGATGTTATAAATGCAGTATTGAAGTCCGTATACAAGCTCTTTATTATTTCACTAACGTCTTTGGGAATGTGATGATAGTCGAGGACAGATTGAATTAGATTATGATGCACTTCACCAAAAGCATTCTTGAGATCGAGAAGGGTGATGACAACAGAGCGCTGCTTTATTCTCGCTTGGTTGATAATATTTGTCATTTGAGCAGTGTGTTCCAGAGTGCCAGACAGATTGGGAGTGAAACCTTTTTGAATCTGATGTTCAATAACGTTATTAGCAGTTAGGAACGAGAACATAGCATTGCGGAGACAAGAGGTAAACACTTTTAGTGGTATAGGTTCTAGAGTAATTGGGCGGAAATTGGAGGGGTCACTTGTATTGCCTTTTTTGTGGATAAGAATAGAACACGCTTTTTTCCATTCAGCTGGTACAGATTTCGAAGACCAGACGCTACGTATCACTTCGGTTAGATAAGTGCGCAAAAATGGACAACGTTTGAAGCAAATTATTGAAAGTTGATCTAAAGGACAAGGCGATCCAGAAGCTTTCATTCTGCGAATAATGTTTGTAACTTGGCGATATGTTGGGGATTGAAGGTCAAAGTTTACGATAGGATCGGATAACTTCGGAATCCAGCTTGGAATACAAAACAGTTTGTTTGGGTTAATTGAACATAGAGTTTTCTTGAAATAGTTTAGGCATTCTGACATCGGAAAGCATGGAAGTAGGCAACTGTTCTTATTCAGGACGTTCTTAACGTAACCCCAGAAATTTCTACTAATGTAATTGTCGTGATTGAACGTTTTGTTTTGGTTTTGAGTTGTATTGATTTGACAAGCATTACGCAACTTATCACGCAATGTGCGAGCTACATATTTGATTTCGTGAGGATCAGCGTTCGATAGCTATAATAATATTATAATAATAATAATAATAATAATAATAATAATAATAATAATAATAATATGAATAATAATAATAATAATAATAATAATAATAATAATAATAATAATAATAATAATAGGCTAACCATTTTCTGAGGTTTTCCAAATCAGAATTTACTGCAGTTTCAAGGTCAATTATAGAATCTCCCGAAGCTTTCAGATTTGTGGCGTCAGCAAACAATCGAGGTTTTGTTTTGTTTACACACTGAGGTAAATAATTTATATATAACAAAAAGAATAGTGGTCCTAAGATAGAGCCTTGTGGTACGCCACATTTAATCAATCGCTCTGAATTCTTAATTTGGCACTTCTGGTTTCTGTTTGTGAGATAAGATTTGAGCAAAGTTAGAGCTTCTCCTTTTATTCCATAAAGTTCTAACTTCCTCAATAGAATTTGATGATCAACAGTATCAAATGTTTTTTTTAGATCAATTAAAACTACTAAGTTAATTGATCTAAAAGCATTTGATACTGTCTAGATTCATATACCAATCATTGGTACAGTCTAGTAATGCAGTTGCTGTAGAATGAGATTTTCGAAAACCGAATTGAGAATCGCTAAGGAGTTCAAATTTTGTTAAATAGTTATACAGTTGATCATACATAATTCGCTCCATAATTTTGCTAATCGCAGGTAAAACTGATATTGGTCTATAGTTTCCTGGAATATTCCGTTGGCCATTTTTATACAAAGGTATTATTCTTGCCATTTTCCATTCATTAGGAAAGGAGGATATAGTTATAGCCTGATTGAAAACAAATGCCAATGAGTCTGAAATAGCTGGTGCAGCTATCGTAATAATTTTACAAGAAATTTTGTCAATGCCAGTGGCTTTATTGCTGCAAAGCCCATGCAAGAGACGACAGACATGACTGACAGTAACAGGCTGGAATGCAGCAAATTCTGATTCAGCAGTTTTAGTATATGCTTCAAAATTATAATTTGAAGTATCAATTTTGCTAGCTAAATCAGGTCCAATATTTGAAAAGTAATCATTAAAGCCCTCTGCAATATCTTTGGGAGTTGTAAAATTTTTTCCCCCTAGATTAATCTCATTCACCACTGTTGGTTTGTTTTGCCTACCTAATAAGTTGTTTATACTTTTCCAAGCATTTTTAGGATTGAATTTTTGACCAGCTATTTTTGAGGAATAGTAATCTTTTTTGGCATTCCTTACTTCTATGTTTACTTTGTTTCTAGACGTTTTATAATCAAACCAATCATTTTCCAGGTTTGTTGAAATGGCTTTTCTTTTTAATTTGTCACTTGTATAAATAAGTGATATATGCGTTTCGTATTTGACATATATATATAACTGCTCTCTTCTTTCTGGCATTTTTCCGGATGATTGGAAACTGGCCAAAGTTTCACCTATTTATAAATCGGGGAATAAACAAGAGTGTGGTAATTATCGCCCAATATCTGTACTATCAGTCGTTGCGAAAATATTTGAGAAATTAGTCTGTGGTCAACTCAATTGCTATTTCAAGGAACACCAGATTCTTACAAAATTTCAGTCTGGTTTTAGAAAAGGCCATCCAACTACATCCTCTTTACTCTCTACAACCAACTCTTGGTTAGTAAACATGGATGCTGGCCTTATTAACGGGGTCGTTTTCCTCGATCTCAAAAAAGCGTTTGATACGGTTGACCACCAGATCCTTATTAAGAAACTTGAATTGTACGGAATCAAAAATAGTGCGTTACCATGGTTTTCTTCCTACTTACATGGAAGAACTCAAGTTGTAGAGTTAATAATATTACATCATCTTCAAAACATATTTCGTGTGGTGTTCCACAAGGGTCTAACTTGGGTCCCCTCCTATTTTTAATTTACATAAATGACTTTCCTAATTGTTTAAATAAATCAAAAGCAGCTATGTATGCTGATGATACTAATTTATCTGTTACTGGAGAAAGTGCAAGTGATATCGAAGTGAGATTGAATACTGAACTTGAAAATGTTCATGAATGGCTAACAGCGAATAAATTAACACTTAATACTGAGAAAACTGAGTACATGATTATCGGTTCGTATAAGAGAATTTCAAATCTTCAAAAAGAAGATGAAATTAAAATTAGGATTGGGGATAATGAAATTAAACGAGTCAAAACTACTAAAAGTCGGGGAATTGTAATTGATGAAAATTTAGCATGGAAAGAAAATATTGACAATCTCAGCGTTAAGGTGTAGCCGAGCTAAAAAAATACGTTAAACAAGATGCCTTAAAACTATTGGATAATTCTTTAGTTCTCCCATATTTTGATTATTGCTCCCTTGTTTTTGGCATAATTGTAGCCAAACACTAAAAACTAAAGTTCAGCGGCTTCAAAATAGAGCGGCAAGAGTCATAACGGGAGATACATACGACATTAGATCAAAAGATGTTCTCTCTAAATTAGGCTGGAATAATCTCGAAGAAAGGCGTAATTCTCAAACTATTTCTTATGTTAATAATGCTCTCAAGAAAAATTGCCCGGAGGGAATAACTGAAATGTTTCAGTTTTCCTGCAATGATAACCATAATTTAAGAAGTAACAACTTAATGCTGAGGTTGGCTAAACCAAAAACTAATGCAATGAAAAAGTCGTTCAGTTAAGGCCTGATTCCACGAGCGCTTTTTGTCAGCGAAATGCGAAATATTTCGGACCACTCGAATAAATTATTTCTACTTGATTGCTCACAATTCAAAAGGAACAGGCGAAATATTTCGCTGACAAAAAGCGCTCGTGGAATCAGGGCTTTATGCCGCCGCCAACATCTGGAACTCACAGAGCATTTCAGAAAGAAAGAAAGTAATTAACTTGATTCAATGATTTGATATATGTGGGTTATGGCGTATTAAATGTATTAGACGTGTAATTATGTACTATATCGTCCTGTATTGTATTGATATTCAAAAATTGTAATTTTTGCGTAATCACACGGCCTTTTGAAAAGCAGCATTTTATTATTATTTTTTTTTTCTTAATTTATTATTGCATGTTTACTTATATAAATTATATGTAGTAACGTATATATTGCTGAAAAGTTATTTTATTTATTTTATTTTACATGCAGATTTTGCCATTGAACACAATACACTATATTACATAAAATTAATTACAAAATAGGCTGCATGGCTGGAATTACCACACAGAGATTATTAGTTCGATCTCCAATAACGGGATTCCAAAACATTTAAAATACAAGTATAAACAATAACAGACTTACAGACAAACAGACAGACATGAATAAATTTAGCAACAAGATCGATTGGAGCTCAATGGCGAGTTGTGTGACACTTCACACAAACAGACTTAAATGTTCTCGGATCTTCGGGATTGTAAATTTCCTTAGTGAGATTATTATAATGTTTCATTAAACAAAATTTAAAAAAAGACCACAGTTTTGTTGGCTTCTCTGATCGAGTAGGGGAGTGTGTAGCACAAAGTCCAAAATGTTGTTAACTCTGGTCGGATACATGTTCACTTGATGTAAGAAAAAATCATAATTTAGTTCTCTGAATCCAGAAGACCCAACAGAAATAGTTCTTTCTGAAATAACAGGCACAAAGTTCGAGTTCCAGGTTAGATCGGGGAAGTTAAAATCACCAGAGATTAAAACTTTGTCGTAGTGGGTGGTTTCATCCAAAAATGCCGTGAACAAATGCAGCCATTCAACTAAGTTACAACTAGGTGATCGGTAACAAACATACACAAGACATTTCTTGGAGTTTATCAATTCCAATTCGAGGGCAATAATCTCTAAACTATCAGACCAGTCTGGTTTATTATTACTTGCAATTAACCTATTATACGGAATGTCCTCACGTAGCGCTATTAATACCCCACCACCGCGTTTGTCAGGCGCTCGATCTTTCCTTGTGACGTGATAAACTTTCGGAAGTAACTCGTTGTTCATGAAATTCTGATTGAGCCATGTCTCCGTTACCAAAATTAAATCAAGATTATCTGCGTAAACCAGGTCTTGGAAGGACTTCAAGTTGTTAAAGGAAGTCCCGTCGGGTAATTTAGTGTTACTTCGAATACTCTGAGCATTGAAGGAGAGACACCGAAGAACATGTTCATTACTAGGACCTGGATTGATAGCTACGTCTCCTGATAATACGATCCATAGGAGTAGGTGTAAATTATTATTATTAATTTGAAATAATAGGCCATAACGATAGTTGCTGGATAACGAGCATTTCCTTAAAGTACTATCACGCGTTGAAATCCAAATATTGATGCAAGTTCCGAAGAGATAGTGGCGTTCTGCTGCGTTGATGAGGGCGTCTGAGAGTCTAGTATTGGTTTAGGTCTTGAAAACAACCAAAAAGTTACAGCGAGAAGCAACAGCCAATTAGAGACTGAAGTGAACGAGCGTCGGTGGGTTATTAAATTCATTGAACTAACTTGGCAAGGGAAATCCCCAAGAATGAAACCAGAGAAGTTCGTCAAGTCAAAGGTCAATAGTTACCGCGACAGAACAAATAATAAGATCAATGTACAGAAAAAAAATTCACTAGAAACTGCACCACAAAGAACAATAATTAGCTCCAAATGATAGGAATAAATAGACAAACACGATTCCGATCTTAAAATTTGTCTTTAAACGAAGCAAGCTCGATTACAGGTTTACATAAACATGTTGCCATGACGAACAACGCAAGACGATGATTTAAAAAATTTCCAACGGTCAAAATTTAAAAACGCGTATTATTTAAATTGTATTTAACACCAAGACACCAAAACTTTATACCATAACACGAACAAAGTACGTAGTACACGGAGAAAATTTGAGACAAATCCAATAAGCAGAAAACAAGACAATGTGAACGATACGACACTTCGACACCACAGATATAGACCACAGCAATAAAATCCCAGATAAATGCGTCAATTGACAAACAAGCAGCACAAAAGATATATCCACATAGTCACGAGAACTTTATATTTAATTTGATACCCAATTAGCATCACTCCAGGGAGAAATAAGGTAAGACGAGATAAAATTTTACAGACACCGCTCTTTAACGCACGATCATTAATTGTCCGATTCTGAAGATCTGATTTTTGATCCGAAGATTCTGAAGTTACCGTGTATAAAGATTTTTAAATAAATAAATAAAAAAAATAAATTTGCAAACCATGATGACCAGCGAAAGGAAGACAAAATTATAGAATCTTTTTCGAGCAAGTATCAGCTTTATCTGGACTCTCGAGAATTATACATTTTTAATATCAAGAAATGATTTGATACAACTATCCACAAGTGTTGCAGGATAACCATTAAGAGAGAACGTTTTCTTGAATTTTCCATTTCAGAATGGAAAAATAAATAAGACGAACAAGTATTGAAATAACGAGAAATAAGTGGGAAAAGCAAACCTTTCTTCAAAATTGGTAAACAATCGCGTGGAAGTAGATTTATGATGAATCGTAGTAGCGAAAGAACCGTTAGATCGAATGACCTTGAAACACCCCAACATTCAATTTACTCATGAGCTTAAATTCGTGCACATCCACGGTTCCTAAACGAGAAGCCCAAAAACTTGTTTTTGCTCGTTTTAATAATTTAAAACAAAATTTTCGCTAGCGCCCGCAATTTACTGACCAGCGACAGCGAATTTCCCACCTGTTCTGTTAAGGTTAATCCCCTCGCGGCGTAGCAAATTTTTTTTTCCATAGACAGTCGGACTCCTCATTGATAGTCGGACACATCATTGGCCCGCGCCTCTCAAAAAGGTTTTAAAATTTGCAAAAATCTTGCAAAAATACAATATATTTGCTGATTTGCAAGAAATGCCCGTTATTTCGCTGTCGTCATTTGTCATCAAATCAATCACAACAACAAGTTTAAAATTTGACCAATCAGTGTTCGCTATTCATGACAGTCCGCCACATATTTTGAGATCAGTGAGGATGACCACCCACTCACATTGGTCACGCCCGCGATCATTGATGAACTTTAGACTTCGCTAATGCTTTCGTTTCCCCGGGTGTAAATGGCCGGACGGAATTAGTACCCTCGCCCCAGGCTTACGCCTGGAACGGCTCTCCGCGCCGTTGGCTCGGGGATAAATACATCTATATTTATAAAGTGATTAAAATCCGATGGTGGTAAAGGTAACTACGAGGCATACAGTGGCTTAGCATTAATATATTAAATTTTCATTGTGTTAAAAGTACAGTAGCTCTATTTTTTAGTGGATACGCGGATACGCAGTCCAATCGTTATATGGAAAACGAGGCATACAGTTAGATTAGCATTAATACATCAAATTGTCATTCTATAAGTTACTCTATAAGTTAGTGCAGTTAGTGTATACGCGGATACGCAGTCAACTAGTTATTGTGGCTTTGTGCTTTATAAAACTTAGTCTTAGGATGTTTTGACGCATGATTCTGGCGTAATTGAAGAAATCGTTTGTCAATCGTTTTTGGAGATGAGACCATGTTTTCTCATGCTGACGTCCGATTTTCGTCATGGGATTCGAGGTTGCCATTGCAATTTTCTATGAATGCTGAAAGTTTATCACGCGCGCGGAGTTCCTGGTTAGAAAGACTAAGAGAGAAAACACATGCTTGCTTGCGCATTTATGTGCATGGTGCAACTGTGGTGTTTGGCAGATTATGATTAATTAGCGTCGCTGGGAAAAAATCATTTTCTATTATAAAGCCTACTAAGCATATAGTATCAAACATTGACTAAGTCTTGTATGGTATTTCCTTTATAGTATCAATTCCTAATATTGTCTTAGTAAGTAGTTTGTGTATATTAGAATTTAGAAAGAGGCAATAAGATCAGGTATATCAGTGAAATAGTAGCCAGGCTAGCTGATATGATATTATACTGGAGGACGGGTATTCTGCAATACTTCCTCTCTTCAATTGGGATTATACGTCAAACAGCAAACGCCAGGCAAAGAAAAATTTTACGGTATCAGGCAATAACGAGTAAATGAACTTGCTGTTTTAAAACTGAGATACATAATTATTCTTCCGACGCAAGAAAGAAAATATGAAACGAAAACGTTCAACGAAAATTTTGCTAAGAAAGTTCGAACCTGCCGTTTGCCGTTCCCGGAAACGTGAAGCTTGAACTCCCTAACATCCTCGATCCCAGGGCCTCACGATTGACACTGCGTTGCCGAAGGCCCTGGCGAAAACCAAAACGAGAAGTGATTTGATTGGTCGCATGAATACAATTTAAGTTCAAAGAAGGCGAAGAGTTGTTTTGGTCGTTGAAATCTGCTGTCTGTCAATGGAAATTTTATTTTTAATATAAAATATTTTGAATGTTGTGTTACAATGTATTCAAAAGCGGCACAAAATTGGGCATTGGATTATTGAAATATTGGAATCGCCAAAGCCCAAAGGGACATTTTATATACAAAGTAACAAAGACAGACGAAAGACTATGTGAGAAAGACTGTACTGTTTATAATTGTACAAATCTACAAAAATTGTGAGTGATGTCTTGAATCTTTCAATTACAAATGACAAAATCCTGATCGTAAGTGTCTGTGTAGTTGTTCAATGCAAGTGACTCGATACCATACATAATATTCTAAATATAGTATATTATAAAATATAAATTGACATACTTTATTGATTTTATATCAATTTCATCTAAGGCTCTTAATTTATGTAAAGATTATATTTTATATTAAATGTATTTAGTAATGACAAATTGTATCAAATAATGACAAAGTGATTAATATTTAGCAATTATTCGCCGAAGGCGATGTGATTACCGGTGGCTATTCACCAAGACGAAGTCGAGGTGAATATTTACCGTAATCACTGAGCCTGAGGCGAATAATTGTTTTAGCATAAATTTTTAATGAATAAAACAAAATATCCAATTATCAGTTCAATTAAAATTCAGAAATAAAACTGTTTTCGGCCTGTTTATGGTTACTGTCACAAATAGTGTTGCAGTGGTTCTTGTACGCATACGCTTTCAAAATGGCTTGTTGTGTGACTTTATTGCTTTATTACAAAGTTGTGTTTTTCTCAATTTCTGCTTAGAATATAAACACAATAACGGAATAACTTTTTCACCAGACTTAAAACATAGTTTCTGTTTAGCATTAATTTTTTCAGGATTAATTTTTTCAATGACTGAGAAATTTGGTAAAATGAAATGTAAAACTATATCGTTCGAAATAAAGTTTTAATAACACTTTTCACTTTACAAGTGTCGAAAACACAACACAGCGGTACCGGTCAGAACACCATACAGCACAATGAAAACATGACATATCAAAAGAAATAGTATCGTTTGTCCAAAGTAATTACTTTGCAATTATACTAATTAATTGACACACATTAAATGAGACCTTTAAGGCAGCGTTTACACTGTACCGTTTTCGTAGCGTTCTCGTCCCCGAGCCGACGGCGCAAAGCGCCGTGCGAGGGTACTAATTCCCCCCGGCTATTTACACCCGGGAAACGAAACCATTAGCGAAGTCTAAAGTTCATCAAATATCGCGGGAGTGGCTCACCAACGATGTTTCGGTGGGTGGTCATCCTCACTGATCTCAAAATATGTGGCGGACTGTCATGAATAGCGAAAACTGATTGGTCCAATTTAAAGTTTGCATTATAACGACTGCATGACGACAGCGAAATAGCAAACATTTCTTGATTTGATGATTGATAAATTTCTTGCAAATATATTTCATTTTTGCTCGCATTTTTGCAAGATTTTGTAAATTTCAAGAAAGAAAGGGCGAAAGAATCGGCTAAAAGAAGTGAGCCGACGTTAACGAAGGTAAGTTTGTTTTAAATATTGATTTTATAATGGCTTTAATTTAAAACCTGACGGCCTTTGCGTATATATGAAACAACTAAACAAGACAGCATATAATTTCAGTGCATCTTTAGTAATATTGATTCCCTTTTTTATGACATTGAATTTTTTAAATAAAACAGAAGACAGAGTTATTTACAAGCGAGAATTTGAAATCATTTTATTGCAAACTCAAAGTTTATCGATAAAGCCATTTTAAAAGGCAGTTTTATAGTTTTTATACAAAGAACACTAGTGACTTTAAAACGTTTTGCGAAGCGTTTGTGGTTGAATTTCACCATAAATTGAGGCTTATATTACGTATAATAACATACCTAACATATATATGTTGGGAAATTAATAATTTTGGAATTAAAAGTGATATTTTTTATAGCGATTTTTCATTTGTGAGAATATTCTTAAAAATTATCGTGTTACCATGACAACTACTTCAGATACTTTATGTTCCGAAAATAGAATGGTTTTGTCAGCAAGGCGAGGGTTTCTGCATGCATGTATTTTCTAGTATTGTTCTTAATCCTCAAGGGAACGCAAGACAATAGTCTAGTTCTGTCGAACAATACGAGAACGCTACGAAAACGGTACAGTGTAAACGCTGCCTAAGTTAAGGCCTAAAAAAATACGTGCGATTCCGGTTTCATATCGTGAAAAAATTAGGGTTGGTAGGTCGGAAATAGATTTTTTTTTAAATATTTTTTTCATGGTTTTGGCGAGTTTTTTGCTGGGCGATTTGCAGTGGAGTCCCGACATCAATATTAACTAGAGATGCGTATTTTCCTATGGACGAATTTAAGCAATTTGGTTCAATAATTAGTGTGACAACAGACGCCATTTTGGCACGCTGTATGAGCAGCCTGCAACCACTCGGAGAAGATAGGATCGCACGGTCAATCTCGTTGAAAAAATAATTAGGTCGGCAGAAAAAAATAGGGTCGGTCGGGGACCGGAACCACAGGTATTTTTTAGGCCTAATTATATTCGACTGATGTCGCATTTGACAGTCTTAACCCATTGAGAGCCAGCACTCTCCCCTTGATGAGCAAAATTGTCTGGCATTAGACAGAGTAAGATAGTAAAGTACATTAGATAGTCTGATTAACCCATTGTCCATTGAGCAGTAGCACTCTCACATTGACCAGTACAAAAGTACAATCAATCATCTGGCACGTTAAGCTGAATAAAATAATTGGTAGCACTTAAAAGGGTGAACCAACTTTTCTAGACTTGGCACATGTAAAATGCAGCGTTTAGACCGGACATTAAACAGAATATGTGTTGTCTGCATGTGTACAGTCTTGTACAGATAACCATTAGATAGCATTTTTAATGAAGGAAAGAATATTGAGAAACAACCAAATATATCCCACTCACCATTCAGTAACAAGATTGGGCTTCGTCCACAACAATCGCCTTTAAATTGTCTGTATATTTCGTCGATTATAATAAATATTCAAAAACTTTCATGTCCTCCAATAAAGCTTTTGCACTCGCAAATATTATTGTACTGATTGCTGTGCGTACACAATGACTCTCCCAAACTATACATTGTATCCAGGCGGTGTGCGCAATACGACCGCAAAGCGTGATGGGGTTTTCGCGCCTGAATTGCAATTGCACCTCATTTGCATTTTGCTTTGACCGAGTGAACATCAGAGACAATCAGTGTCAGCGAAAGTAAATACTCTAATTTAATATTCTTCGATGGGAATCAATTGCCTTTATTCCCACACATAAAGAAATATGGTAATAAGGTGCATATCAGCGAATTTTATGGACGAATTGTGGCAGTCGACGCTGCGTGTTGGATCCATAAAGCGTTAGCAATTTTATCACAACATGGCAAATATCTCGAAAGGTGAGTTATAAATATAGGTACTATATTGGACTATTTTATAGGTAATTACTACATATTTTCACTAAATACTTATCTTCAATACAAAAAGCTGGAGTGATTCCATTTGTAGTGTTTACTTAAAGCATATACAACAATGTATAATAATTAAATGCTTCTGATTGCTTTTATTTTATGTACTGTAAGCACTCAACTTGGTTCACTCTCAGTAAATGTTCAAATAGTATCGATACTATTAATAGCTAAAAACAAAAATGATACAAAAATATTCAGCCTTTGTGTTTGCGAACTTGACTTATCTGCAGAAGGTAAGGATGGGAATTTCATTAGTTACCATTTACTGTTGTTAACACAGAGGAGGGGCTGGTTGATGAACATTTTGATGAACAATTTCCATTTTACCAGAGAAGCTAGCTGCTACCTCCTAGTAAACTCACTGCCATTGTAGTTCGCCACTTCCTAGCCTACCAAAATCTTTGCAGTCCTGGGTTATTAGCACTTGTTGTGATGGTCAGAATAAATTTCTTAACACAATCAGCATCCTGGACAAGCATTTTGCCAATGAGCTTGCTGCAGGAAACATCAACCCAACAAGTGGAATAAACCAAAATAACTTTTCTCACCTCCAGGTAGTAATTGGTTGCATTTTGATCAATGCATACCAAAGTGAAATAATCTGAAGTTTGTTCGTTCACTGCAACCTGGTATATCAATCATGTTTCGCTCGCTACTCTGGTTTAAATAAATTATTACAAAGCCCAGTCGAATTGTAATCAAGACCCAACGTTTCGACACTCCAGTCTAGTGTCTTCATCAGGGGTGATCTAAAACTGCGATCGTGGCTTCTTAAATACCCAAGGGATGACGTCACCTGCCAAGAAGATGCATATATTCTTTGCCTAGAAGCGTGGCATATAAATATGAGTCATCATGCTTTGAATAGGGATGACGGCGCCTATTTGCCAGAAGAATATATGCATCTTCTTGGCAGGTGACGTCATCCCTTGGGTATTTAAGAAGCCACGATCGCAGTTTTAGATCACCCCTGATGAAGACACTAGACTGGAGTGTCGAAACGTTGGGTCTTGATTACAATTCGACTGGGCTTTGTAATCATTTATTTAAACCAGAGTAGCGAGCGAAACATGATAAAATAATCTAGTTGCATTACAGCTTGTACATTGTCCTTGTACAATGAAGTGACACAAAAATAACTTCATTTTAGGTCCTCTTCCAAACATGCCAACAGAAAGTCAGACTATACAGGTACAGTAGTGAATTTACAAGCCAGTATTTACCAGCAGTATTTATCTGTATTTACCATCCAGTATTTACCAGTAGGTAAATACTAGCCTAAAATGAACATGTTTTTTGATTGATTTGCTTAGACAAAGGTGATCATAATTTGTGACTTGTTCTTTGAAGTAATTGTTATCGTAGCTATCTTAAAACATCACAAAATCTTTGAAAGCTGTATTTGTAAAAAAAATTAGTCATGATGATAATTATCTTCAAACAAACCACAAAGACCATTTTGGTCCAAAATAGAAATTTGTTATCACAACACAAAAGGTGGTGACTGCAGCTAATTACACTTACGGTCTTAGGCCATCATAACTTAAGCTTGTATGAACTTATTTTGTGTAATTGCAGGTGAAATAGTTGGGACCATTACAAGCATTGCAGACTCATGGTTCTCATGGACTATATCAACCTTCCCTGTTATGTCCATTGTCCATAGAATTTAAATGAATAAATGTGCCATAGAATTTAAATGAATAAATGTAGTGCTAACCTCTGGCAATGCACATGCTCTAATTAGAAGATCTACTGACATCTGCCCAGGAAAATTTAAATGTACGTCGCACTGCAAAATTACAATTGATGGAATTGAGTACATTGTTTATGGAAAATAACAAAAGTAAGCGAGATTAGAGATGAGAGTGCAGCAGGTATGGCGAGACAAAGCATTGAAGAAGAGCAAATTGAAAGTGAAGTGCACACTGTTCCACTTAAAGTTTTTGGATCATGTCATTCAGGTGAAAGACAGAAAATATTAGAGGAAGCGTTCGAGTACCTAAATGAGTATAATAGGCCAGTCTATGTGCAGTTGGAAAAAGAACCAGACAATTTACATGATCCAAATGCAATTGCAACTTATGTGAAAACTGTTGATGCATTCCACAAGTTTGGTTATATTGCAAGCAGGGACGCTGGGGGGGCAGGAGGGGCAGCTGCCCCTCTTGCCTTTTGTTAGTAGGGGCAAGGGGGGCAGAAGTGCCCTTTAAGTTATAAAATACTACACCTGATAAATCACGTTTCCAGTGATGCTTTTTGCATGGGCAAAATCATGAGGTGTGATCTTGAATGTGACCTGATTAAGTGCGTTTGCTTTCATTGGCAAGTCAACACATAATTGTAGGTTTATATCTTCACCGAGGTTTACAGAGGTGCCCTTTGGTGTGTGTTTGCCCCCCTTGCCTTTTTATCGTTCCGGCGTCCCTGATTGCAAGTGAACTGACACAGTATATTAGCCCCCATATGAACGGCCCTAGCTTTGATGTGTCTATAAAATACATCAAACTACATACAACTTTTATGCGAATTGGATTTTATCACACAATTAACATATCCAAAAAAGGTTCATGGCATCCTAATGTGGTCAAAGCTAGCAAGTCTGCTATGTAAATGCATAAAATATACTGAATAGAACTGGTTTGATGCAACCCATCTTATTAAAAAATCAACATTTGTAAAGTAAATTAACTTGTCTGTTTTTAACGTGTTTATAAATATGAATGACTATATTCATTGTTATTTGTTATTTACAAATATGTGCATAAGGTTATGTACTGTGTGTACTGTGCACAGAACTGCCCACTTTCTGTAAGATGTCCGCTGACCACTCTCCTCCGCAGAGGCTTTGTAGTTTGTTTTCTTTCTATGAGAATGAGTTTGTTTTCTTTCTTTCTATAAGTTTGACTTGCGGGCAGTAGCGGGCTAGGTAGAGAAGTGGGCACACGGGGGGAGCAAGCGTGGGGTTAAAAGGGGGCATCATGGACATTTGGAGCCGCTACTGCTCGCAAGTCAAACTTATATAGAAAGAAAACAAACTACAAAGCCTCTGCGGAGGAGAGTGTCCGCTGGCAATACGAGCCCGCATGAGTGGGAGAAATTTTTCTAAATTTGACCAATGTGCTCACATATGTTTTGGCACTGGTGGCAAAGCCACTCAGGTGTGCCATCTTCTCATCTCTCAAAGCACCATGACATACCATAAAGCAAGTTCTTGCCCTCTTGCAATGTTTTCATGGCATTTAAACTTTTGTCCAGAAAATCTGCCTGCACAAATTGGTATAAAGCCATGCATGCCTCCAAGCTCAATAAAAAAAGCTTTTATAAATAGTTCAATAATTGTTCCTTTAATCTTTGGGACATGCTACACTTTTGAAGGCTGTGATGAGATTTTGGACAATATCACCAAGAGTACCTGGGTTATTTCCTGCTGAGCCCTTACATGGTGACTCTTTGAAAATTGGTGAGAGATTATCACTAAAATTGAACACAGCAGCAGGACTTGATGGCACAGGAATAGCTGAGCCAACAGAATCATGTACATAGTCAATTTCAAAATCTTTTTCTGCATCACTCAATGTACCACATTCTTCGCCAAGGTTTTTAGGACTCGGGTTCTACATGAACCTCCTAGAACAATTAAAATATTTTGCTTTAATTAATGAAATATAAGAATATATAAATGGCATTTAATTTATCAGTCAAATTTAATCACAACATTGTTGGGAGCTTGTTGTTTAAAGATGCAGTCAACTCAATTTCCATTTGTTGTTTACAAATGTTTCAGCCTGCAAATGTGTTCAGCCTGAAATTATATTATGAATTTAATCTGTTAAGTTACATTCCATCCTAATGTGCCCTTCTTTATTATTTTACTCTGATTTTACTTGTCAAGGAGGGGCACTGGCACTCAATGCTCGGTTAGTTGATTTAATTTAAATCAATAATAATAATATGATTCGAATACCATACCTGATCGTTGGGATTTACATGCATTTTTTACTGCTTGGGCATATCCTCTTTATCTTTGGTTGTTGGCCATTTGTCGTTCCAGGGATCTTTCCAATACAGACATATATACTGTATTTATTTATAAATAGCATACAAGTTTCTTGTTTAGTCCATGACACTGGATTTTCATTCCTGCTGGATACAGAACTTTGAGAAATTGTTTGGAAAAGGCTCTTCCTCGAACTACCTTCACGTAAAGCCAACTTTGGCTTCGCTGAACTGTCGCCAGTTGACAGCTCGAAGCGTCTCTCGCCTCTTGGTAGCCATTTTGTTTACGGTATCAATGTATCATTTACCTGTTAAAATGGGCATTATAAATTCAAAAATTGCAGACAAACCGTACGATGTGCGATGGGGTGCGATGTGATTTTTGGATAGTTTATGCTTTAAAAAACAAGTATACAAAGGAAATGCTATTGATTTCTAATCGTGTAAGGATATTCTGGCAATATAAAAACGCTACTCAAACACCACGTCGAAACATGCCAAATATGGGTTCAGTTCAATCGGCTATATCTTTCGACACAATCAAGTTTTCGTGAATGATTTTAGGCACACATTAACACCAAACACTCCTTTTCGATATAATAATACAAAACGTAATCAAAATGAGAGGAAATAAGAATAAAATAAATGCTAAACTTACCCATAACTGAAGGTGAATTAACATTCCTTCGCAAAATTTGTAAATTGTGCTCCCATACTGCTTTGCGGTCGTATTGCGCACACCGCCTGCATTGTATCCTTCGATTCATCAACTTGAACAGCTTTCATAATTGAAACATTTACATGATCCTTTAGTTTACTGATTTGGTCAATTATTAAAACATTAATGGTGAAATAACCATAACAAATTAATATTTATCTTGCATGTAAAACATTATTACTTTCAAGAAATTCTTAAAATTTCACTCCTGGCAAAAAATAAGCAGAGTCAGCATTTTTATTGGCTGCAAGCACGTTTACTTCCTGCAAACTACAAGATTTTTGAAGTTCCGGTATTGGTTTTCGCCAGGGCCTTCGGCAGCGCGGTGTCGGCCGTGTGGCCCTGGGACCGAGGATGTCTCCCTAGTAGATAACTCGCGGAAGCCTGGACGCGGATCAACGATGCGTCCGACTATCAATGAGGAGTCCGACTGTCCACGGAAAAACAATTTGCCACGGCGTAGCCGCCTGTCAGCCCAAGGCCTTGCGCGGGCGAGCGTGGTAATCTCCGATCGGGTATTAGTACCCATGTAGGCGATTAATAACGTCACGATAAAGTGACTTTAAAGTTAAATTTCAGTAGGTGTGATTATGTTTCACGGTCCATATACAAATGGAGCAATTGTTAAATATTTCGAGGAAAGTGAAACTAAAAGAAGAACGTGAAAACACTATAACAAGTCAAACAGCGGATTGATATTTTTTACGTCCGTTAGATTTATTTAGTGTTAATACAGAACCATAGCCAACTCTAATATTTTTTTATATATAGTTTGAAAGCTCTGCGAAAAGACGTTACGGCCAAGCTGGTTAGTTTAATTAGTTTTTCATTACTTTAAAATATCATGTATAGACAAACTGTAAACAATAGTCAAGGTAGGGAACACATATTACAATATAGACAATGAGCACTACTACTGAAGCAACCCGGTCTGAACAACAAACGACTGGCATTCATGCACAAGAGTCGACCAATGAAAAATTAAAAACTGAACATGCAGCTTTACAAATAAAATATGATGAGTGATCATCTAAATATGAAGAACATGCTGCGAATAGAACATGCACTTGCCGCTGACGCAAATTTTAAATTATATTCTACACAGGTTTTCAAAATTATGCAACATATAAAGTTTTCTTTGACTTTCCGCAACCGGCATGTAATTTCTTACCTTATGCTGGTTCGAGTAACAATGTAGAATACTCAGCAGATTTGAAAAAGCTGGAGCAAAAAGGTCAGTGTTGCCAGAGCAAGAGTTGTTTATGGTTCTGGTTCGCCTATGTTGTGGTCTTATGGGGGTTGACATTGCTCCCCGATTTGGCATTTCAGAAGCACGTTGGTTAGAGTTTCTCTATCACGAGTTAAGAGCCCTACACATCTGGGGATCATGTGATTATAGGCTATACAACAAACTATGCCACAGCCTTTCAAAGAAACCTACCAAAATAATTGTGTAATTATTGATTGTACAGAACTATATGTAATTATTGATTGTATAGAACGTATTGAAATGCCAACATCATTTAGAAGTCAGTCTGCATTTTTTGAAAATGGGCACTTTCAAAAGAGTGACAAGCTTCTCATTTACGTCATTCTTGTGATGTATGCATGCAATCAAGTGTGTCGATGTATAATGCTAAATCGTTTATAGAAACGCTGTTGACTCATAGTTTGTATAACTGCGTGTCGTACTATAATTAGGTTGAGTCTTTGGGAGTTTTAACGTAAGCACTGCATACACTGTATAATGGTCAATGATAAAACACCACTAGATTCAACCAACGATGTAGCAGATAAAATATGACGTCTATTATAGTGATGTACTGGTATTAGTTACTCGTGTTGGCGAGTTGATGATATTCGTTAAGTTAAGTTCAGTTGTGAACTTGCATTCTGGTCCGGGTTTAAGTATGTTACAATTTAGATCACCCAAGATAATAATAATAATTAACAATTATTCGCCGAAGGCGAGGTGATTATCGGGGAATATTCGCCGAGACGAAGTCGAGATGAATATTCCCCGATAATTACCGAGCCTGAGGCGAATAATTGTTTTAGTATTTTTACACAAGTCTTTTGTGTTATTTGGTGCTGAATTTATTTTAATTTCGCTTATTTCTTTATCAGTAAACTTCAATATAACAGGTGAATATAACAGCTTAATACGTCAAATTTGACCAATCAGGTTGTAGGATTTGTTATGTTCACTTGACAATGTTGATAGATAGATAGATAGATAGATAGATAGATAGATTTAATAAAATACTTCGCAGCCATAGGCTGAATTGCGTATTTTTTTTACAAGTAAATTTAACTAATTACGAGAATATAAAAAAAGAGTTTATCAAGCCATTATGATGACATTCCATATAAATATTATATATACAAGATGTTTATTACTTTAATATACTAAAAAATATTAAAAATATTAGGTCATTTCAATAGCATTAGATAAATGATTTGCGGCACGAAGCCACAAAAAAACTAGTTTGAAAACGATTAGTGTTACATCTAGGAATTTCAAATTTCCTATCGGTTCTTAAATCATAAAAAGAAGTATGTGTAGGTGGCAGTAAACTTCGTAACTTATGATTTTCATCAGCAACAACTGTTTGAAATAAACTAGTACAAATATTTTCATGATGAACAGACAGTGACTCCAGTCCACAACTAATTAAAGCGTCTTCGTAATTAGTGTTTGGACAGATGATTCTAATAGCTCTTTTTTGTAATCTTTCCAATTCGGAACGCAAGTATTTTGGCAACGAATAGTAAATGACAGGGATACCATAGTCGATAACAGATCGAATACATGTAACATAAAATAGAACCAGATCATTCCGAGGAATACCGGCCCGTTTGAGTTGGATCAGGTAATAGATTCGTTTGGATACTTTTTTAACTACCTCTTCGATATGTAGATTCCACGTCAGGTTATTATCGAATGACAAACCCAGAAGTTTAACGGATTTTACGACTCTAATACTTTTGTTGTTAATAAGTATCGGGTTAAAATCACGAGGGACTTTTGAGAAGGAAATACGGAGTTCCTTACATTTCTCTTCATTCAGCTTCATTTTATTGTTTTGGGACCATTGTGACATCTCATTAGCAATTGTCTGTGCTCTACTCTGTTGGTTTTTGTCAACTGTTTCCGATACTGTCGTATCGTCCACGTATTTCCATAAGTCAGTATTTGTGATAGATAAATCATTTATCAGGATTAAAAAGAGCCATGGACCTAAAATGGTGCCTTGAGGGACGCCCGAAGGTACTGCACCCCAATCTGAAAAACATCCTTGTGAAAGTTTGACTCTTTGGAATCTGTTACTTAAGAAATCAATAATCCAATTTATAACACTTCGTGGTAGATCTAACTGAAGTAGTTTATTGAACAAAATTCTGTGATCAATTAGATCAAAAGCTTTTTGGTAATCGAATAGAATGATTCTAGTTGTAGAACCGGTACCGTCAAGCCCGGAGGTCCAGTTATGCACCATACTAAGAAGAGCAAAAATCGTCGATGATTTAGGGATTGCTCCATACTGATTGGGGTCAATTTTCTTCAAAACAGCTGGTTTCACATAATCATTAACAACGAAATGCTCTGCAACCTTCGAAATATTAGGTGTTAAAGAAATGGGCCTAAGTTCTTTTTTCAGGTCCTGTACTATTTTTACTTTTGGCAGCGGTGAAACATTCGCAAGTTTCCATATTGCAGGTAGGCGTTGTTGTTTGTAGGATGCATTTAGGAGTAGACTAATTGGGAGGGCAAGGATTACAGCATACTCTCGCAAGAGCCAATTGGGCACTTCGTCAGGGCCACCACTTTTACTGGGGTTGAGTTTTTGTAGCTGTGATAAAACCCTTTCTTCAGAAACTTCTAAGAAATCTGGGTTTTCCTCTAAGTTAAGTCGCTCTAACGGTGAAGATAGTTGATATTCTGATAAGGGTTCAAGAAAAGCTGTATTTATTCTGTTTGCTAGTTCTTGTTCCGATATATCTTCAAAACCAGCGATATTTATCAAATTTATTAGGGAGCTGTTCATTGATTTCATTCCTCCTAGGCGTTTGATTTCACTCCACCAAGCTTTAGGGTTATCTTTTTCTTTACTGTGAACCTGGGTCGTATAGTATTTTGATTTACACGCTTTTCTCTCGCGATTGACAATATTTCGGTAATATTTAAAGCAGTTGGATTTTGGACCGTAACTGAAAAAGGCTTCTTGTCTTTTTTTTATAAATGTTTTCAATTTATCGGTCATCCAAGGAACATCTGCAGAGATTTTCTTAATCCGTTTAATTGGCATGAGGAGGTCAAGACCAATAGCTACAATGTCATAAATAAAATTCGCCATATCTTCACAGCTTTGTGATTGAGAAAAAATTTCAGGCCAAAGGATTGATTGTAAAAATCTCCCCATGGCATCTTTCTTACTCTGACGAAGGTCTCGTTTGTATACAAATGTAGATTTTGCTTTCTTCACAATGTGAGTGGGTGAAACATCGGGCGATGGATCAAATTTCACTCGTGTAGCGGAGCACAAAATACACGTCTGCTCTGTTCAATATGTTGTTCAATATCAATTGACAAACTTAAATAAACATTAGAAAATATGCCAAATTCTCTTTCAATCCTACATTGTAATATAAGAAGTTTACCAAAAAATTTAAACATTTTAGAAGATATCTTATACTCCCTGGAGTATACATCAAACGTACTAGGAATTACCGAAACAAAATTACATGGAGAAACATGTTCCAATGTAGATATAAGAAATTATAATTTCTTTCAGTGACTCAAAACCAAGGCAGGTGGTACGGCACTATAAACTTGAGATCTATACCTAGACCCGACATAAAATTTTAAATAGAAAAAGTTGAATCATGCTGGGCCCAGATTGATGCTGGCAAAAATAAAAAAGGGATAATCATATAGGCATCACAGGCTGCATTCTTATTATGCAAACCTTTTGTAAAGATATATAATGAATGAATATCAACCGGAATAGTTCCTGAAATATATTCAAAATTTCAAGAGTTACTCCTGTTTATAAAAGTGGCGTTACAACGGAATTGGGAACTCTATAGACCAATTGCAATTATTTCTCCTTTTAGTAAAGTATTAGATTTATAACCAAATTTTTGCCTTTCTCGGAAAAGAAAAGATACTTTTTGATTATCAGTTTGGTTTTAGAAAAGGACGTTCAACTGAACACGTAGCCTGCGTGGCAGGCCCTCAGTTTTACGGGGGCCTGATTTGCAACAGGCAGGATTTTGGCGGGCACGGGGGAGGATTGAGGGCTAGCCTGCATGGCAGGCGGTACGTAGGAAATACCGCCTGCCGCAAAACTGGGTGTAAATGAACTACCGCCCCTGAAGCATCAACGCTATTTATAGATGCATTAATTAAGTAAATATTCAAAACTAGCCACTCCCAAGCTGCTCCCAAGTCCCAACTGCCCAACATAAGGGGCGGACCATTTGACTTTTGATGGGGGGGGGAGGGGTGGAAGATTTCGAAAAAAAATTTCCTGCAACCCAAGGAGAAAGAAAAAAAAAATCATGCAGCACACAATCGAGAAAAAAAAATATCATGCAAAAGAGAGCGCTCAAAAAAAAATTTTCTACATGTAACTCTACTGATGCTCTTCACTTCAGTATTGTGTCCACAGGCTTGCAAGATTTTGCATTTTTGAGCAGGCACATTTGCTTAAAAGAACACGGGGTGAACAGTGGATAACAATTGACCAATAAAAATTCAGCTGCAATTGGGGAGAACCCTGAGCGAAAGAAATATCTTCGCTTGCATGTAAACATGTCAATCAAACATTAAACAATGTCGCGAACTGCTCCGGACGATTAAGTGGCAGTCCCGCTAAGAGCGGTCCGATGACTTAATAGATTTCCTTTATTTTTTGTGTGTTGAAAGGCATTGGTATACAAGTGTCCAAAATAAATTAATTTTTTGAAAATTCTTTTTTATGGCTTCGCTAGACGCCGAAACTCATTTTACCCGTGCGGAGCTAATTTCAAGCAAAATCGAAGGTTGAATTTCGGTAAATTGTAGAGCCGCGCTCTGTCAAAACGCCTGACTATTTCCAAATTTCAACTAGATCAACAAGTTAAGATATAATTCAGGTTCCCTGTTCCAAAAAATAAGAGCATTTGAATAAATTGTGAATAAACGATAGCGACTTGACGGCACACCGGTTTTTGCTTCTTGTTCGGTCTACAAAATTACACTAAAATCGAAGCCTAAAATTACGCTGAAATGTGCTTGGCTGTAATGATTTATACTTATTTTCAGAAGATCTGAAGAAAAACCTGCGGGTATCAATCTGTATTTGGCGCGAGTTAAGATTTTCTGGAGCCCATAATCAATGATTTTTGCATAATTTATAGCTAATTAACATATTTCTTGAGAGGCGCTAAAAGTAAACAATTTCTTTCTGACTAACATATCTCAGATGAAAGAGACTACCACAGCTGGTAATACCTTTTTGTAAATATAGTCGTAATGTTCTTTTCCTGACACGCTGAGAGAGCTTTGTTTTTGAATGTTATGCCACATTTATTCAGTCTGACCAGGTTCATAAATGTCACGAACTTGTATATTTCAAAAATATCAGTACCACAAATCAGAATTCAGAAAGACCGATTATTCTTTCCTTGATTCAGTTGATGGATTTAGTTGATTGATTTAAAAAACTATAAGTATAATAGAACATTCCATGTGTTTCCATTGCCCCTATATAGGGCTAGAATTTTTATCAATATGTTCTATTTTTCTGTGGCGACGGCATATTAACAAAATACGACACAAAAATGTACATTCGAATTTTATATGACCGACATATCAGAATGTTATTTATGAAGTTTGAATTGAATTTACTTAACGCGAAATAAATACTAAAATAGGAATTTTCTATGCTGGGTTAGTAAAAGAAAAAGCATAATTTTAATTGTATGTAATATCGATGAATACTATAAAAAAAATTATACACATTGTTTATATAAATTAGGTTAATTAGCTAACATTTACACATTTATTACGATAGTAGCGACGTTTGTTTTAGCCATGTAACAAAATAAACTATAAGCATTCTGATCAGTTATTTAACAAAAATATCAAACTTGTGTCTTGTGAATTTTAATTCACAAACTTTTGAAATTTATTCTCAGCTATGGAGCTCACGAATATATTTTTTTTCAAAGAAAAATACTGAAATTCGATTATTTATAAAATTGATATTTTTGTTAAAAATGTTAGCTAATTTATATAAACAATGCGTATAATTTTTTTTATAGTATTCATCGAAATTACATACAATTAAAATTATGCTTTTTCTTTTACTAACCCAGCATAGAAAATTCCTATTTTAGTATTTATTTCGCGTTAAGTAAATTCAATTCAAACTTCATAAATAACATTCTGATAGGTCGGTCATAAATTCGAATGTACATTTTTGTGTCGTATTTTGTTAATATGCCGTCGCCACAGAAAAATAGAACATATTGATAAAAATTCTAGGCCTATATAGGGGCAATGGAAACACGTGGAATGTTCTATTATACTTATAGTTTTTTAAATCAATCAACTAAATCAATCAACTGAATCAATGAAAGAATAATCGGTCTTTCTGAATCCTGATTTCTGGTATATTTTTGAAATCTACAAGTTCGTGACATTTATATGAATCTGGTCAGACTGAATAAATGTGGTATAACATTCAAAAACAAAGCTCTCTCAGCGTGTCAGGAAAAGAACATTACGACTATATTTACAAAAAGGGTATTACTAGCTGTGGTAGTTTCTTTCATCTGAGATATGTTAGTCAGAAAGAAATTGTTTACTTTTAGCGCCTCTCAAGAAATATGTTAATTAGCTATAAATTATGCAAAAATCATTGATTATGGGCTCCAGAAAATCTTAACTCGCGCCAAATACAGATTGATACCCGCAGGTTTTTCTTCAGATCTTCTGAAAATAAGTATAAATCATTACAGCCAAGCACATTTCAGCGTAATTTTAGGTCCCCATTTGGAGATCTCAGGCTTCGATTTTAGTGTAATTTTGTAGACCGAACAAGAAGCAAAAACCGGTGTGCCGTCAAGTCGCTGTCGTTTATTCACAATTTACTCAAATGCTCTTATTTTTTGGAACAGGGAACCTGAATTGTATCTTAACTTGTTGATCTAGTTGAAATTTGGAAATAGTCAGGCGTTTTGACACAGCGCGGCTCTACAATTTACCGAAATTCCACCTTCGATTTTGCTTTAAATTAGCTCTGCACGGGTGAAATGAGTTTCGCCGTCTAGCGAAGCCATAAAAAAGAATTTTCAAAAAATAAATTTATTTTGGACACTTGTATACCAATGCCTTTCAACACACAAAAAATAAAGGAAATCTATTTTCCGAAGTCAAAGTCATCGGTCCGCTCTTAGCGGGACTGCCACTTAAGGCAAGCTCTTGGATTTAGGGTTATCGTCGAGTATCGATTGGGGCAGCTAAGTATTACGCATACTGTTATGACCAGATTCCACCATGATGGAGAAGTGACACTATTGATGTTAACTGTAACATTAATCTGGAATCAATAACTGTGAAATCAGATGCACCCTTGTTTAGCGACATTACTGATGTACCCATCGAGCTCATTCTGTGGACCTCCATACCTGAAGTTAAGAACGGTAAATTCAGTGGAAACTATGTGAAGAAGGAAATTGTACTTGGCACTATTGACATAAGTAAACTCCCACATACGTACTTCAACGGAACCTATCTGAGTAATTGTGCATGGAAGTAGTGCATGATATGTCTTCAAAGGTAACAGTGAGTTTTACCTTGAGAGTCAGGCCGATGTCCTTGATGCGTTGGCTTGGTGTATTATCGTTAAACCGGAGCATATAATGCCCACTGGGAAAAGCATGGACATGTTCTTCTGTTGGTCGCTAAACTACGCAGGGTCAAGCGGAGGCTAGACTGGCCACAGCAAGATTACCGCAATTGACCGCAACATTAGAAAGGGGAGCAAGTGGACAACTGAAAATAACCTAATCATAAAAATCAAATGTAGAAGATGTAGGAAACAAAAAGTTGTTATTGAAATGTACCCGCCAAAAAATTGCGATCTGACACCAAAAAACGGTAACGGAAGGGATGTAGATGATAGAAAAATGAAAAGATGAAAAATGGCCGTGAAAGGCTTGACGGAGCTCCTAAATCCCGCCTCGTCTTATACTTTTAATAAAAAAAACAGTGTTTGAAGGGAGCTTTTGAGACATTTTTGGGGAAAAAAGTTTAAGAAAAGTTGATCTGAACTGATCCTGTAGAGGACCGATTAGGCTCCAATGAAGGGAACAAAAAATTGTAAAAATTGTTACCAAACAATATTCTAGATTTATTTGAAAGTACAACTTATAATCTTAGGGACTCTAAATTTCGTTGCCCTAGATTTAATGGGGTCAAATACGGCAAACATTCTTTAAGATACTTCCGTCCATATTTATGGAACAAACGTTTCCAGAATTAATTTTAAGAACTCTACCTTCTATTCAAAGCTTTAAGAACAACATCAGGAAAGCAGATTTAACCGACTTAGTTACAACCATTTCGTGTAAGAATTGTGCCATATGTATCATTTAGTACTATAATATTTATAAATAATCAGATTATGCATGAATAGGTAAATAGATAAATTAGCTAGTCGTAATTGTTTTATATTGTTGTAAATAGGATAATTTTATGTGTCCCCGATTAGTAAAGCTTGATTCTTTTGCGATAAGACATAGCACAACGTAAGGAAAGTAAGTAACGAAATACTTCGCCACAACACGAAAATAACGAAGTAAAACGTTCCAAGTAAATGCACTCCAGAAAAAGTTTACATTGTTACATGTTGATTTCTCAAAACTAGTACTCAAGTACAGCAACGAAGTACATTTACTTCGTTACTTGACACCATGCACTGGATCTTTGTACCCCAGGTGTCTGGAAACAACGGGAATCAATTCTACATGTCAAAATATTCAAAATAAATATTTCTCTTTTTTTGGGGGGTAAAATTTTCATTATAATTTCATTGAAATTGTCATTACATATATTGTTTCAAGTACTTTTTATTTGAAGCATTTAAGGAAATGTGTTTATGAAATTTGTTTAACTTTTCTAACTTTTTTCTGGTTTTTTTTTTTCCATTCATGCATGTAGGTTATGAATTCGGCTAGTTTTATTAAGAGTCAAAGACAGCTTTTAAACTTATTTTGAAAGTTTTAATAAGAGTCATATTTATTCCCGTTATCCTTTTTGGCTGCTCAATTTATACTTCATTTTCGGCCTACTGTTCCTTGTCTTCCAATTAACTTTGAATTTAAACACAACAGTCTATGGGCACGTTGCATTAAAACGCTCAAATTGTTGAATTGTACACAAAACGTTTGGGCTTAGGACCTATCTGACTTGAAAATTTAGATAACATTAGAATGAAGTCCATTTCCGCTAGATATTTGCGAAACAAAGATGTATTTTCCATTGATACAGAGTAAAGAATTCGCGTCTGACAGTTAGGCCATTAAATGAAAAGGGCCCTATAAATACACCCTTTCGATAATTAGCCTTTCTCACGCCGCCATTTTTGGGTGGCTTTTCAGCCGAAGTCTGCGAGATAAGTTCACATGACAGCGACTTTTTATAATTTTTTGGACGAAAGGTAAATGGTTAGTGTATTTTGAAAGTTGCTTTTCACATTGTTTTAATTGTCTGCATTGGTTAACGAGAATTAGATGCCACCCAAAAATGGCAGATATTCGTCATCGTGAGAAAGGCTAATGCCTCGCTCTCGGCGTAATCAGATTACGTGACTGTTACTTCCCACTTTTAAATACTATAAAGAGATTTAAACCGTGCAGATTTTTATTTCTAAATGTTCCAATAGTGTTGTAACGGGACAACTTTACTAAACGTAGTTTTCTGAGGAATGCACTTGCATGCTTTTTGCCATATAGTAAATTGTTATTATCACTTAATGAGTGTTAATTTTCTTATATTCAGGAGTCCTGATGGTGATAGTGTTCGTTTTACTGACCGAATATACGAGTGCGAGGCATCGAGCAAAACTCGGAATTTATTTGTTTAATTTCTGGTCGGCTGGATTGCTTCTTCTGGCTCTTCTGGCTTATCTTTTACCAAATTGGAGGGACCTGCTGCTTGCCAGTGCAGCAATGGGAACACCTTGTCTATGTTACTGGTGGTAAGTTAAACTAAATTTGCTAAAAGAGCAAGAAATTTCCTTAAGTTACCGTAATATATACTTGAATTTTTAATCAAATATAGCTTAATTCGAAGTAACTATATAGAGTTTATCAGAAAAAGTACACAGTTGGAAAAAGTTAACTAAAGTCAAATGCGCGCGACATTTGCGAAAACGTTCAGTAAGGCTATGTATTTTAACGTTCGTTGTCACGCACTAAAATTATTTAAAATGCTAGCGTTTTCCGAGTAGGAAAGCTGTTATTAAAATTCCGCCAAAAAAGGCCTTGCTCAAAAATATTTTTCATCGGAAACAAAATTTAATCACACAGAATCAAATTATGGACTATCTTCCACAAGCTATCAAAGTTTCAAGAAATTTTGTGACGCTTAGGCCAACGCGAGATCTTCAAAACCTGGATTTGCTCTCCTTCTGTTACTTCCAACTATATCATTAATTGTTCTTCCGGATGCAGTTAAGTTTGTGTCATCTGCGAAAAGTCTTGGCTTTGTCCTATTTAGACATCCAGATAAAATATTTATTTAAATTAGGAAAATAAAGGACCTAAAATGGAGCCTTGAGGAACACCAAATTGAAGTTTGTATTCAGACGTGTCAACACCATTTATACTTGGTATTTTTGGGTGCAATCAGTAAGATATGATCCCAACAATAAATATGCCTTATCCTTCATACCATAAATTTTTATCTTCTCAAGTAGACTTTGATTATCTATGTGAAATGCTTTGCTTTTTTATCTGTAACGACGTTTCACGTTTGTTGTTAATACTTGGGAATTTCACAATCAACGAACTGAAGTAAATGGTGAATAATATTGTAGTATACTTGCTTTACCTTTTTTGATGATGTTTCCTGAAGAACGTTACGAATTAATTATCTTCAACTGTTCAAGGGCAGTCTGTCGCTCCTTTTGGCTGTCGGTTGCCTTGAAACGAATTGCCGAATAACTCGTATAAGTCTATAGACTTCGTCCTCATTTCACCGGCTGGTGATTTCTTCGGTCTGAAGAATTTTGAACTCTGTGTGATGGAATCAGTTTACAACACTCGGACTGCTCTTTGTTTTTGCACTATATTTTTATTCTTTTGTAAATAATCAACTTTAAAATCGAACTAATTACATAGCTAAATTTATCAAGACATATTATACATAAATGAAAGGCTCCACAATATACTAACAATTCTTCGAGGATCAATACTGGTATTCTAGATGTAGCCTCTAATTTTCTTATGAATTTAAATACGTTTTTCGTTTAAACGTTTAGTTCTGACGTCAGTTCTTCCAAATACACTACCCCCAAAAAGGTCTTTTACTTCACTTCCTGCATACCAGTCCACGCCAAACTGCTTTTAATAATCAACTCAAACAAATCAATGCAGTATATTTCAACAATGCAGTGTATGTACGCCTGTATGCCTTAAACCAAAATAACACATGACATCCCAAAGACTATGTAACACTTCAGTAGTTTTGATTCAATTTATAGCCATTTGCTAAACAATAACCTATATTTTAATATATAGCTGAATATTCCGTCGTTTTCGTTGAGTAACTAATGCATCATATTTACGTTATTAAAAAATATAGATTTAATTCCTCTAACTAAACATAGTTTTCCAAAACGTACCACTGTCAATGATAGGCTATCGACAGTCGCGCGTTATCTGAAGAAGTGAAGATCTTCAGGTAAAAGCATTAGAACGATAGCCGGAAAACTGCGAATATACACCAGCCGAACGTTTAAGGGAATGCATGATTTTAGAAATACATTATCTCAACGATGTTAATTAATTTGAAGGCGAGAGTTGAAAAGAAACCGAGCAAGCAATACTACATACAAAATTACCATACTTATGTAAGCACAACACGCGTGTTTAAACGCGTGCTTCTTGTGGTGAATATCTCATTTCATATTCACCGGATATGATGCAAACACCGGAGGCTTATGAAACTGAAAATTGCGGCGGAGCCAAGTGGTGAGGGGGTTTTGCCCATGGGGGTGACATAGAGCATTTTCATGAACAGTGCTCGAATTGCCAATGTTTGTTCTCATGAAATAAAATGTCGTGAAAAGTGATTGCATGCCTGGCAGTGAGCCATGACTGCCAGGCATTTTTCTCCGGGAAACGAGAATTTATTCGAGGCCGGCAGAACAAATACTGGGCGGGAAGTAAGAAGTGGAAACGTAAAGTCGAAAAGCTATGCTTTGCATTTGACAGTTTTACTGCTGGTACACATGCAGCTATTTCAATTAAGGTTCTCCCCGAGCAAAGCGGAAAAGTCGAATATATACGAGCGCGAAAGGCTGCTGGGAATCGTTAAAAAAATCATTAATTTTTTAGCGATTCCCAGCAGCCTTTGGCGCTAGTATTCGACTTTTCCGCTTTCTTCGGGGTCAACCGTAATTGAAAAAGCTGTATATCCATGCATGTATTTCCTGAAAAAGTCTTTCAATGTTAAACTTTCTGGCGAGCAATTAGTTGCATAATACTGAGCATTGAAAGTATAACTTACGCAGTGAAAAGCGTGTTTTTCAATTTTCGTGAAATGGTTAATTTGTTACATGTGATACGTGAAATTTTTTTCACGTGGAAGGTTCTCCGAAAACCTCCCCCATTTCCTGACCTCTGGCCCTGTGTAATCGACTTTAAATCCAGCATTGTGATTAGTAATCCTCTTCTTCAAGGTTGACACCAGAGTCAATACGGTGGTTACTAGTGAGAGACAAATATGACGAGGCAATAAAATACCTGGCAAAAATTGCGAAGGTCAATAAGAAAGAATTGCCTGATGAAGAAGTCAAAAGACCTGATGTTGTAGAAGAAGGAAGCTTCCGTCATCTTTTTTTAAACCTGGAAACAACAAAGAAAAGTTTGATAGTCTTCGACATTTGGTAAGTTTATATTGCCCATGGAGAGATAGGGACAACTGGGGCAGGAATGCATGGATGCCGGAGAGTCGTAATGAGTAAGACCACTGTAAGTAGCGGAATAGGTGGGAAATGCAGAAATGGATCTTTTGAAGAAATTTTCCGTCAACTTTTCCCTTTTAGAATCTGTTTATATGGACGGGTTCTGTCTAGCAAAACGAGTTACTCGGCAACGGCGAGCTAGATTCTGGTGGCTATTATACAAATTTACTAGTTTTCCCGCGTGACTGTTTAGATGATGCAACTGGGCACTTCGCTTTGGTGAGATTCCGAAAGAAAGAGGCGGAATCTCGCGTAGGCGAGATGAATATTTTACGTCCAAATATTTTGACCGGCAAACTCAGCAACCCGAGATGATGTGCATGCCTAATTGCATTTGAAATACAATAGCTCAAAAATACAAATGAATCATTAGATAAGTTTTCCTGAATTTCTGAGTACAACGAATTCTTTTTTGTGTCGTGTGGGATTCGAATTCGCATTTTCTGGCTTCTAGACCGCCGCACTACCAATTGATCCACGTTGACTCGAACAGCTTTTGTTTTTTGCATTTACTCGACAAATTTATCTATAAATAGAAGATCTACGACGTTTTGCGAACATCAATTATAAGCGCAGACACCCCACTTAGTGTCAATCATATGTTCCCATGTGACCATAATTCTCCAGTTAGATACTTCGTTTGTCGGTTTAACGAGTCTTCCAAAATGCCAAAGCCATCGAGCAGGCGTTAATTTTCCAGCCCAAACGCAAATAAACACCTTGTCGTAGGTATACTTGAAGCGTACAACAATTGTCAGTTTGATTACGCTTTAAACGCATATGTTGCAATGACTAATGGAATTGAATCGCTTGAAGCATGATGCAACTGTTATTTTTCGTTACTCAACAAGTCATGTTTTATTTACTCGTTTCTATTAATAGCACTAATGAAGATCCGGGCTTACGGATCGAAAGCTATGCAGTAATAAATTTAAGCGGTGTTTCCACAAACAAAAACAATTATATAAGTTAATCTTGTTCACACAGTAATTCAAAGAAAACCAAAATTCATCTTTTGTCAGCTTCCCCCTGGTAATGACTCCATGCAGAGAACCACGTAAAGTAAAGGGATAATTTTTCGATGATTAAAAATTGTCCGATATAAATGCATAGCCACAGAATATTTTATTACCATAGTCATGCCAAATTTTGTCATGAATTACCCTTTGTCATGAATACAGAAATTTTGTCATGAATAATTAGTTTGATTGCAACTGCAATATCAAAACATTCTTATTTGCACTATAAAATAACACATATCACCTACTCTGGGGGGGGGGGAAGGGGGGGCAACAAAAACATTTTCCAGACATTGTATTCTTATTTTCTTCTGGTTAACGTACCATCATTCATAAAATTTTCTTATATTTTTTCGTAAATTTTACAAACTTTTGGATCTAAATATTAGGTTTTAATCAGTGTAACTCATACATATTAGTTTCTTTCCTTCTTATCAAATTCAAGTATTGCCGACTACGAATACAATTTCCCGACTGCGATACAGTAGCTTGCCGAATGCCTGATGATTTGGGGGTGTGTGTACCACCCCCACACCCCTTCTAGCAACGCCCTTGAATGCCATAATGCTAGCATCCTCGATTAATTGTTATTATTAAATATCTCTAACCTTGAATGTCACTATTTAGTACAGTAGTTAATTATTGGCAGTAATCAGCATGCAAGACAAGTACATTTCCGGCCATTGATGAGAAATATTTTCCATAATTAGAGTAAAATGACAAAATAAGGCACACTAAAGAGCATTGTGGGTTAATAACCTAATGATTATTAACAACAGATAGGTAGACATGTAGATGGACTGGTTATAACCCATTCTAACACCAAGTCCAATACTTTCACCTTGACAAGAAAAATTGCTGCGTTGAACAGGTTAAAATAAGGAAGTAGGGCAAACTGAGGAACATTGCAGCTTAATGAGATAATTTTAAAACATGTACATTACATGTAATTCTAAACTTGCTCCAACTCTATTTTTCCAGACACAAAATTTGATTACAATTCAATTATTTAACAAGTGCTGTTGCATCCTTGACATATTAAACTGCTGGCAAACAATGAAACATATTTGGAAAGCTATGGGGGCAGTTAGAAAATATAATAAGGATTGGTTTATAAACTTTTAATTTCTAGAGGTCTCACAATTAACACAATATAAAAATGGAATTCACTATATTCGTATCTCTAATTAACTGTTTTAATAAGTCTAAAATTCTCTTATTCCTCTGATTTACAAATCCTCTGAAATCTTTAATATTATCAGGGTTTATAACCGACTTAATATTAGATTTGAGTCTCTTTTCAGGTATATTTACAGAATTTACTATATAGCAACATACAGTACATTGTCATTGTTTTGGTCCTTCAATTGGCCTTACCACGCGCTCTTTCAACCATTAGAAACATAAGTGGAGCGTCAAACGGCTAAATTATGATCGAGGAACTACAAATGTCTCTACATTTAAAGCTCTTTTACATTGCCACAGCAGTGAAGGATAAGATACAATTAATTGTCACATTTTTCTTCGACAACAGTACCCTTCACGGCTCCTGCCGGCTCTATACTGACCCTGTCTCACACGTAATATTGTGCTAATTCACTCGCTAATACACCTCTTGTGTCCCACAATGAAGAATATCAACATATTTTTCACCAAAACCCGAAAACATAATAATTTATAGACGAAACAATAAAATATTTTAAACAATTTGTTTTGCTTTCAATAACGCATGCGCAGTTCGGTCAACATCTATTTTTTTGTACGGTTTGGTTCGGATTATCTCAAAGCTTTCGTTTCCTTCCCAAGGGTCACAGGCTCCGGGAAAGAGATTGCAATTTAAGGTTTCACACAGTCACGCCATGTCCCGTACGTACATCACAGCATCATTATACTGTTTTAGGGCAACTGTGGGTTTGGTGTACTATGGTGTATCCTATAGTTCAGTTGATCTTGGTTGGAATCCATATGTGGCGTTTGCATTGACTGGTGCTATTGAATTTCCTTCAAATTTTGGTACGGTCTGGGCGGCAGATAGGTACATGTGTTAAATGTTTATTTTCATGAATACTTAATTAAGTACTTTTTCGGCTTCAACCGCATCGTGTCGTAGCGTAGAAAAAAATACGCTATGCTTCGCTACGACACAGTTGAAGGGGGAACGGCCTTAGCTTAGCATCAATTGATTGAAAGTTTTGTAGTGTATAGCTAAATTTGACTGCCTGCTATAGTATGGCCACATTTTAAAACAAACCCAGTGAAACCAAAATTTTAACCTGATTTTCTCGCCTTAATTTGTGGCTGGGGACAATAAGCCAAGTCGAGAGTTTCAATTGCGCATCGATTTAAATGATGCATTCTGCTTCGGGATTATTTGAACTTGAATCTCTACACGCAACCGAGACTGGAAGATTAGGGTCTGGCTATTAGAAAATTGTGGGGGGGGGGGGCACAGAACAAAATTGGCGTATATGAAAATGTTATTACACCGCCCCTCCCTCACTACGTTTCTTATGATCCGTTCCTTCAAATATACATCTCAAACAGGGTTTGTAGATTGGCCTTTTTGAGGCCAAGTAACCAGATTTTGGCTTTTATAATTTTTGTTTGGCCTCCCAAAAGGTTTGATCATTTGGCTTCTTTTTGGCCTTTTCACAGTTTACAAGATTTTGTGAATTTACTATTCTGAAATAAAACAATGATTTTTGCATGTTGATCCTATTTTTGCTTCTATTCATTGTCACAAATAACATGGTTCCAATTCTAGGCAACATGAAGTCCAGCCAATTAAACAGCTGATAAAGTTCAACCCATTTGGCTCTGAGCAGGCGCAAGAATCTACCAACCCTGAAATCAAAGTAATATTTAGGGGCCGGCTGTATAAAGACGTAGTTAGAGGTAGCTGCAGATAGCGCTAACTTCCGTAGTTAAATCTTTAACTGTAGTTAGTTAGTTAGTTAACATAGCTACCGAATTGGGGCCGCTACAACTGCAGCTTCAGCTAATTTGCCTGCATGGCTCATTAAAACTCTAGGACGATGGTCTTCCGATTGCTAGGAACAATACATTCGTATTCCATCCTTTATCCTGTCAAAGGTATCTGCCACCATGACTGCATCATTTAATTAAAAAAAAAAGAAAAAAAAGGGGAAGGGCGTTTTCGTCTATGGAGAACACTCTATCGTGTGTTTTGGGGGAAGAAGTATTCCAATATGTCAACTTCATTTCCCATAGACTCTAGTAACGTCACATATAAATATATATTTCAAATAATAGGGACTGTCTACGCGGTTCTGTGGACCTTAGACAGGTTAGGGACTGCCCAAGCGGGCAGGTTATGGACTGTCCAAGTGTGCTCTTGGTCAGATACGTCAGGGGGTCGCTACTCCTGACTAGCATTATCAGTTCAGTACAGTATTAGGTATGTGACGATGAGGAGGGATGTCGTTTGGCATAAACACTGAGTACTTCCCCCCAAAACACCCCTTCTCCCACAAAACCAAAACGTGTGTTTTTATTGTGTTAATTATAGTTTATATTCAATGATTCATGCAATCTTTGGATCATTAATGCCAATGTAAAATGTTTAAATTCAGTTAATGAGACAACATGTTGAAAGCAAGTGTTTTGCAAGCTTATCCTCATTGACACATGCATGACAATGGTACAAGTCGACATTTCCGTGTGTTGTTGGTGGGTCAAAGGTTATTTTCTTGAAGCAGCACTGTGTTGACGTGAATATTAATAAGAAACGCTTTTAGCCAATGAAAAGCTTTTACGTATCCCAACTAAAACCAACAGCCAATCGCAAAGCAAGTAGGAGCATAAGTTACGCATCACGCGTAATTTTTTGGCATTATTTGCTTAAAGCTTTTGAAGGACTTACATTAGAGCTCCATGTTACAAAGTTTAAATCCCACCCACCCCATCTTACTTGCACTTTGGTTACTGCGTTTGCTTCCAACACTTTGTCCACATTGTTGTTGGTAAAAGGATCTCATTATAATTAGTATATTATAAGGAAACAATGGCTTCCTGCTGTAAAACTTTCCAAAATGAAACGTGGTTAAATTCAAACGAAACGTGGTTAAATTCAAACGTTGTTTCCAATCTTGTTTGTCCTGTTGGCTTTACAATAATTAGGAAAGATCGTAATGACTCGAGAGTGGGCGGTGGTGTTGCTATATTTTGTAGAAATGATTGGAAGTTTAAGATTTATGACTCTGGGACTGATTTCGAATGCTTGGTGTAGCGTTTCTGCAGAAAATTTAGAATATTACATTGCTGCTGTTTATAATCCACCTGATCCTGCTTACAATGAAACTGATTTAATTGACTGTTTGGTAGATACATGTGAAAGGATTATGTCTTCAGATCCAAATTCGAGAATTATAATTGGTGGTGACATAAATAAACTTAATGTAACTGAACTTATGACTCATCATTCATTGCAACAAATGGTAAAATCACCAACAAGAGGCGAACGAATTTTAGATGTATTTCTTACCAATTACCCTTTATTATGGAGAAAACCTATTGTGTCCAACAGTTTGGTTCGTTCTGATCATCGAGGTGTACTTATTCCACCTCGTATTACTACTAAGCCTGTGAGGAAAAATGTGATCTTTCGGGACGTGCGCGAGCACAGAAAGGTGCAAATGGACAAGAAGTTACAAGACTTGGAATGGGATATGTCTTTTGATTGTCAAAATCCATCTGAAAATGTTCAAAAGCTTAATGACATTTTATTTAATATGTTTGATGAGTGCTTTCCTTTGATCTCAATCAAAATGTCGTCACGTGACCCCCCTTACATAACTCCGCTAGTCAAACATCTATGCAAAAAAAGGAATAAGAATATAGATAATGACAGTCATGAAAATGCTATTCTTCAAGAACGAATTAACAAACTTATTCGTACAAATCAATTAAATGCCGTCCGTTGCGAGAATAGGAAATATAAGAAAGGATCTAAAACATGGTGGGATACAGCTAACAGGATATCAGGTAGAAATAAACAAGACATTCAAATCAGTGCTATTGTCAATGCAGAAGTGATTAATGACTATTTTAAAGAGATCAATACTGATCCTAATTATATTACTCCTGAACGTTTACAAATTCCTGATACAGTTGAGGAATTGACTGATACAGTTGAGGGATTGAATTCCTGATACAGTTGAGGGATTGAATTGAGATCGACTTAGTAAAACATGTACTGTCACGTCTAAAATGCACATCATTTGGCCCCGATTGTTTGCCATTTTTGTTTTGGAGAGACTATGCCAACTATTTAGCTCCTGTTGTTACCCATATCTTTAACACCTCCATAAGAGAGCAGATAGTCCCATCTCTATGGAAGTTAGCGAATGTCGTTCCTATTCCTAAAGAGTCTCCTCTTGAGGAAGTGAAATAGCTCAGGCCTATATCATTAACAAACATTATAATGAGAGTATTCGAAAGAGTTGTCTTCAAGCAAGAATTATCTGTTCCCTTGAGCTTGGAAATAGGAGCTGACCAATTTGCCTACAAACGGGATCAAAATTGCACTATGGCATTAATTAAGTGCTACCACAATTGGTTAGAGTGGCTGAATGGCGATGCTGATTTTGTTCGGGTCTTTACCTTTGATTTTAAAAAGGCCTTTGATTATGTCTCACATTACATTTTATCTGAGAAACTTAAAGCACTGAAAGTAAATCCCTACATCATCAATTGGATTATCGATTTTCTTTCAGATAGAAGACAAAGAGTTACGGTGGATGGGATAACTACAGAATACGTAAATATTAACAGAGGTGTTCCACAAGGATCAGTTCTTGGTCTTGTGCTATTCAGTGTAATGGTTAATGATATTGGTACTATTTATGAGGAGAAGAGTTTGATAACTAAGTTCGCAGATGACTTGACTCTGAGTGTCCCGGTTAAAGCAAATGGGTTCGATCCTTCATCTGATGAGATTGCTAATATTCAGAAATGGTCGTTTGAAAACAGCATGTCCTTAAACTTAGAAAAAACCTGGGAAATGGTAGTACGAGGGAAAACCAACAAATCCCTTTCTTTACCGATATCAGGAATTGAAAGAAAGAATGAATTATACTGTTTGGTGTAACTTTGAATGAAAATCCATGCAACTGGGACACACACATAGACTCCTTGCTTCAAAAAGCTGGTTCACGTATGTACATTCTGAGAGTCTGCAAATTTTATGGTTTCCCAATGAAAGATCTAGAAATGCTATTCAACAGTCTTGTAGTTTCATTTTTCTTCTACGCTATTGAAGTGTGGTGGAGCATTTCAAAGTAAATATCTAAGTCGAATAGATAATTTTTTTAAACGAGCAGTACGCTATGGATAGACGACAAAAGCCTTGACTATTAATGACATAATTAACGATAGTGACATGAAATTATGGAAATCTATCACAGATAATTCGAACTATTGCCTATATGACTTGCTTCCACCAGAAAGAACAAGGCAATTGCGAAACCGTGGACATAATTACATTTTACCACGTATACGCACTGAGCGTTTTAAGAGTAGTTTTATAAACAGGTGTCTTTTTAAATTTATTTAAAATTGTATCATATGTATATACTATATAAGAGTCGGTCAATGTTGTAAACTCGCACGTTTTGTTGCGCAGTATGACTTTAAATAAAGACTTCTATCTATCTATCTATCTATCTATCTATCTATCTATCTATCTATCTATCTATCTATCTATCTATCTATCTATCTATCTATCTATAAAATCTGTAAAAGTGCCTATGCACACAAGTTTTTATAATATGGTAAATAAATTTTTTAAAAAAAATGTTATTGTTATGGTTGGTCCTCGCTGGTAATAAAAGCTTTCCAAAGTGAAAGACTATCAGAGGTGCAAAAGTGCCTATGGACACAAGTTTTACAATATGGTAAATAATATAAATTGTTATGGTTCCTTTACTGGTAATAAATAAATAAACATTGGGTTCCGGGGAAGAAGTATTCCAATATGTCAACTTCATTTCCCATAGACTCTAGTTACGTCACATATAAATATATATTTCAAACAATAGGGACTGTCTAAGCGGTCCTGTGGACCTTAGACAGGTTAGGGACTGCCCAAGCGGGCAGGTTAGGGACTGTCCAAGTGTTCTCTTGGTCAGATACGTCAGGGGGTCGCTACTCCTGACTAGCATTATCAGTTCAGTACAGTATTAGGTATGTGACGATGAGGAGGGATGTCGTTTGGCATAAACACTGAGTACTTCCCACCAAAACACCCCTTCTCCCACAAAACCAAAACGTGTGTTTTTATTGTGTTAATTATAGTTTATATTCAATGATTCAATCTTTGGATCATTAACTGCATGACTTAACTAACTGCATTGTACAAAACGCAGTTAGTAGGATAGTTGAATAATCCCGTTTATTTAACACAAAATTACATAAAATAAGGATGATTACGACCGCTGACGGCAGTTTTAACACAATTATCATATATACACGTATTTTGCAAACGGGGGGAATTTGATTCAAAATAGTGAAAAATAAACAAGAAAACAACGCGCAAATCACTAGGCGGTTTTTCGGTGAGGTATCTGCGTTCATCCAAAGTGTAGCTGTTTAATTTTGAATTGTATATCAGTGTTTCTTCGTAATGGGTCCTACTTTGTCTTCGACAAATCTTCCTTATAAATATTATATTCTGTTTTCACAAAAAAGCAATATTGGTTGAAGAGTTTTTTATTGTCAGAAAACATTCACAGGGAAGATGACGATTGAAAATGCTGGTGGGCGTTGCTTTCCTTTATTGTTTTATTGAAAAATGTTGCCAGTTTACTATACAACCCTTTCGAGAAGCTAAAAGAAATTATAAAAAATAGAGTGGGCATTGTGGGCAAAATCGAGGGACAAATTAAAGCTTCCTAATAGGGGCAAATATTGCTCTATGACTGGCTAAAGTCTCGTTGGCCGGATGTAAATTCTAATTCCCAGATACTAAGTCGCGATGCTAAAAAGGAACGAGAAGTTACGAACAAATACAACTTCGAAAACGTTGATTTTTTCCAAGTCCAAGAAAGCACAAAAAGCTCAAAGTCAAAAAGAATATCTGAACTACGGTATACAAATGTTTTAAAGGGCTTTTTAGATATTGAAGGATGATGTTTTTTGTGACTTCTGCACGTCCAAATTTTTATCATTTTCTTCGATATAAAATGGAGACTCCTCAATTTTTCGTTAATAATTAATGTAAAACAGTCACGACTGTTTATGAAACTAGAATTGATCACTTGAATTCTAGCCAAATGTAAAAAAAAGTTTATTACCTCCCATTATAGCAAGCTTCAATTTGTTCCCTTCGTTTGTCTGAAATTTTGCTGCAATGTCCACACAATTCTTTTTAGTATACACTCAAACAAGGACTATTACAAATCCAGCATTCTGATTGGCTACTCAACCATGAACCATGCATTATGTGGCGGGCCATGATTGAGAAAAAAGATGGCGGAAAATTTTGGTTTGCAAAGTATTATATATATTTTCTTATTTTTTTATATTTGCAAAGTATCATAAAAAAGAAAAATATGACCTGAAGACGTTTAGTGGTAGAAAGCAAAATTTAAACCGTATTTTAATAATAAATCTGGAGTTATCTCCCACAAAATGTGATACGAAGACAGGCGAAATTGCGGAGCACATTCTTTGTGCACATTACAATTAAGCAAAACCTGTGATATTTCAGCGGCTTGCATTTATTCAAACAATTCTGGTGCTTTAATTTTTTTTGTCTTAAAATTATACGGCAAAGTATAGTTAAGATTCACTTACATCCTATATAATTGCCGTACTATGTGATCATCAGACTCGTGGATATAGGACTAAGTATTTAAGCTGTAGTGTAAATTATTTTTCAGTTTCTTGTTTTTATGGTTGTTCTCGAGATATTTCAATTTGTTTGATATGTAAATGAGTGTGAATATGTCCGCTAATTTATGATGTCACGTTGGTTGCAAGCTCAACTTACACTGGTTATAAATCTATTAACTCTAAAAACTGTAGATATCTGTTCCCATTTTTCTACAGTGTTTCATCACATTTGCCAGTGAGTGAATTTTGAAATTATCATCTTGGATGATAGCAGTGATATTCAACCATTTTGAAGAGCTTGCAACCAACATGACGTCATAAATCAGCGGACATATTCACACTTATCACATATCAAACAAAATGAAATATCTCGGGAACAAACAATAAAAACAAGAAACTGAAAAGTAAGTTACACTACAGCTTAAAAAGTTCTTTCATTTAAGAATTTTCATGTCATATGCACTTTAATTACTTCATATTTCTTTGTGTGATGTTACTCTGAGTGTATATCCACACCAGGCAGGCTTGAAAAATATGCCTGGCCACGGCGGGATTCGAACCTACGACCTTTGGAATACTAGCCCAATGCTCTTCCAACTGAGCTACGCGGTCAGGACGGTTCGAGTATGCGATATTTCGGAACTGAGTCTAGTTCCTTCGATATCAGTGTAATCTAATAATCATGTAATCTGCTGTGTTGGTGTAATGTGCTCAGGTGAATAAGATGTTTGTGTGATGTTACTCTGAGTGTATATCCACACCGGGCAGGCTTGAAAAATATGCCTGGCCACGGCGGGATTCGAACCTACGACCTTTGGAATACTAGCCCAATGCTCTTCCAACTGAGCTACGCGGTCAGGACGGTTCTACCTGAGTACATTACACCAATACAGCAGATTACATGATTATTAGATTACACTGATATCGAAGGAACTAGATTCAGTTCCGAAATATCGCATACTCGAACCGTCCTGACCGCGTAGCTCAGTTGGAAGAGCATTGGGCTAGTATTCCAAAGGTCGTAGGTTCGAATCCCGCCGTGGCCAGGCATATTTTTCAAGCCTGCCCGGTGTGGATACACACTCAGAGTAACATCACACAAACATCTTATTCACCTGAGTACATTACACCAACACATCAGATTACATGATTATTAGATTACACTGATATCGAAGGAACTAGGCTCAGTTCCGAAATATCGCATACTCGAACCGTCCTGACCGCGTAGCTGAGTTGGAAGAGCATTGGGCTAGTATTCCAAAGGTCGTAGGTTCGAATCCCGCCGTGGCCAGGCATATTTTTCAAGCCTTCCCGATGTGGATATACACTCAGAGTAACATCACACAAACATCTTATTCACCTGAGTACATTACACCAACACAGCAGATTACTTCATATTTATTATACGTAAACAAACAACGAAGATTAATTTTACATAATTGATCGCGGCAGAACACCCAGAAATTCTGAATGTTATGTGACTACTTTCAGACCACAATTCTTGATATCACCATTCATGATCCATTATTATATGCATAATAATTATTAAAGCAAGGTTATTAATTCATTTTCGTATTACATCTAGGTATGGTCGAAAGAAGACAACAGCACTTAATTTAATTTGTGCTTGTGTTGCCGCAGTTGCTGTTGTCATGATTCCTTCTGACCAAAGTAAAAAAGGTATACATTCAATGGTGCGAGTAACTTCGTTACAGAGGCGTAGGAAACATGATATTGAAAAGGGCCCTTTTTTGTGATGAAAGTGACCTTTTTATACAAGCTAATGTCTCTGTAAATACTAAATTAACATCAATTCGTTTGGAAATTTCGATGTTTTTAAGAAATATTTTGGTCTAAAACGTGCAATTTCGGACCCTCGCCCGTCGTCAACATTTCCAGGAAAAAATTTTTCGGTGCACTTTTGGTCCTTTGAAAAAATTTGGGAGGTGGTACGTGGCCCCTGCACTTCGAAAAGCAAAACTTTTTTTGATAAAACCAGGGGTACAGAATAGATACCAGACCAGAAGGGACACTCCTATGTGTTTTGGCCCAAGGAAAACGTCCGAAATTTTTTACGTGCTATGACGCCATCCTGGAGTGCACACGGCACTTAACTTTGTACCTATGTTTGTCCTATGAAAAACTTCCGTGTGCACTCCAGGATGGCCGGCGTCATATGATGGCGTATTTTCACGTCAGCACTCGTAAAATTTCGGACAAAATATCGTCTGAGTGACACTTCTGGTCCTGTATCTATTTTGTGCCAGGGGAGGGGGGTAAAATTGTAGCGGGCTCAGAATTGAGCCTGGTCAGCGGTAATTCCATGAGCCGGAGGAACCAGTTGTTATGGAAATGGCATCATATGGCGCAAAAATCCGCCATGTTTTTGCGGGCACTTTTTTTACCGAGCACTTCATCCAGTAATATTATAGGCCAGTGACCCACACACGCACCATTGAACTATGAGTAACTGGAAGGCTAAGTCAGGGGGGCGGGGAGTTGAAGCCGTGCTTGAAGCTTTTTTTGCAGGTAGACCCAGTCCTTTTCAATTTTTTTTTTCAAAATATGCACATTTTTTGATCATGCAGAAAAATCTTGCCCCAAAATATTAGATATATCACCAAATTTAATTTATATCAGTGATATGATAAACGAATTTAATATTCGCAAGGCGAACAAATCACGAATTAACAAAAAAATACGAAAAAACACGACCATAAGCATGAACGGTCAGAAAAACCGCACGTTTTAGGTATAGAAATATTAGACCTAGAATGCATGCTTGGTCACGTGACCGGTATCCAAATTGAAAACAAAAATGCCCTTATAAATCCGCCATGTTGAATTTGAGCAGGAGTGCAAACTACTGTAAAGTATAAACAAAGCTAAACCTAAGTTTTCATCGTCAAAACGTTTTGTCTTGCTGTCTAATTTGTAGTTTGGGGATAGATTTAAATTGAAATTGAAACATTAAGTCATTTAAAGGCTCAAAGCAAATATGCAGTTACTGACAAAAACGGTAAAAATCGTGAAGCCTTGAATTAGTTGCAAAAACAAAGTAGTTTGGTGTATTAAAATATAATTTACTCATAAACATTTTTACCTGCTCTGAACGTATCTGCTTTGCTAATATTTTATTAAATTACGAAATGATAGTTCATTGTTCGTCGGGTTTCATTTTTCCTAAATCTAAACGAAGTGTTTTCATGTTTTTGAAACAAAAATATTAGTTGTCGATAAACTGTATATCGCCGCCTAAATAATCGTTGAAAACTATGGTTTAAAAGCGTTGCTTCAAGCTCAAGGCAACGTATAAAAATATAAAAAGTAGTTGTGTAAGTTTAAAAGATTCCTAAACTCCATTTATATTATAAAACCGAGCTGAAATATTTTTAGACCATACCTATTAAGTTTGAGTTTGTCTTGAATTTTCGTGTTTTGACATTTGTTTTCGCTTGCACAACAACGTTGAAAATGTATTTTCAAACGCGACGATTTCTGTGTATATTCTGTTCAGAACTATTGCTTTTCGTAAAAAAAACCCACGAGAATAAAGGAATACCGAATGGTTTTCCGTGCAGGATTGCGTGATCCATGCACGAGGGATGTCGCGAGACTTTCGGAAAGCGTAAAAATACTCGAGCCGCAGGCGAGTGTATTTTTACGCTTTCCGAAAGTCGAGCAACATCCCATGTGCATGGATCACGCTATCCTGCTTGGAAAACCATTTGGTAATTGTTTCATAAAATAACTACAGTGAAACAATAACATTTTGAGAATCCCGCGAAAATCCCGCGAAGGCATTTTAATTCCTCGTGCAGGATAGCCTTATCCTGCACGGCTATTGACCAATCAAATTGCGTGTTTCACTGTAGTTATTATATAATGGGTTTTTCTCCTTTAAAAATTCTTTTTTCCACTTCCAGTCTCGATATAATTGTTTTTGCAAACTTAATGGTTGAAAATAAACAATTCGCACTCCTGCAACTGCGCGAATTTCCGTGCCGCAGGAGTCTGGGACTAGCCAAAATGCCCATATAAATCCGCCATTTAGTGGAGACAAAATTTTACTGAGAAGAGACAGGAGCACGCATTCTATGTCTATTATTTCTATGGTTTTAGGCTGCTTTTTCTGAGTTTTTGAAAGTTTAAGTTAAAACTACGACATACCTCAGGAATTATTTAAACCCATGCAAATACATCTGTATGCGAAGTTTCAAGAAGATTGAACGTTTTAAGGTTGGAAAAAAAATAATTTAAAAATTGACAAAATTATTGGGGTCTCTGTAAAGAACGGAAACTGAAACGACCGAATCCGGAAACGACCGAAACTGGAAACGACTGAAACTGGAAATTCCCGCCTAATTTCCTGCATAAAATGTCCTAAAATTTAGCCTGCTAGCAGGCTCACCGGTAGAAAGGTGAGCCTGCACTGAACCATGCGTTTTATTCATTCATCCCTTATAATAAACAAAGACTGTCAACTATCAAATTGACGCAGGGCGTGAAATGTACAACGACGAAATGTATAAAACAAGTGTGTAAACTCCAAAGACCGATAACATTTTCATATTTATCAATGTTTCGACTATATTTCAATCATCAGGATAAAGAAATGTATATAACTGTATAACAATAACACGAAGCATTAGCAAGACACACAATATATTAAATATAGGCTGCAGATAATACATTACGAGTTATTAAATCAATACACATACAAATTAAAAGTCGAATAAAATACTACCATTGAATGCAATAATACTTGTACTACTTGTGATTGAAAGAACAATGTTCTGAATATTTGAAGCTATTAAAATGCAGTCAGATGAATCGGGATTTGGAATACGTCTAAATGAGCATGTATTTAATTTTTTCAAAATCAAGAGCGTGCCATTTTAGTGGAAGCCGTATCGTATGTCAAATGAGAATGTGAATGCAATATCGTTTTTATTAAATTAAACAAAACCGGCATGAATTGGCATTGTTCAGAAAGTTAATAAGATGCAGTAAGATTATTAAATAATTTTAATTTTCAAAATTGTCAACAGTTAAATAGTACACAACCTTACTAACGGACGATATTTATCTAAATGTTATGCCAGCGTCGAGCATGCATCAACAAATACAACAATATAATTATTCGTTATGCGGGATATTTAGGCGGGAATTTCTGGTTTCGGTCGTTTCCGGTTTCGGTCGTTTCCGGATTTGGTCGTTTCGGTTTCCGTTCTTTACAGAGACCTAAAATATTGCCATATTCAAAGTGCTCATAGTGGCCAACAAGAAGAGCGATGACGAAAATAACATCACTTGAAAAACGCTAAAACAAAGACTAAAAGCTCATGCAGGGTCAATAACAATACCTGGGGTTTAGTACAACATAAGTTTTGGGACTGTCAAAATGTTTTATAGTATTTTTTTTGAGTTGAAGAGCGAGGTTTCCTTCGGCACGTCCAAACTTTCGTCATTTTTTAAAAATACAAAGCAAAACTCCTCACTTTTTGCTGTAGAGAGATGTAAAACAGTCGAAACTAATCGGAAAACCTGGTTTGAATCTCAATTATTGTAGTATTCCCATGGAAAAAGTGTTTTTCTTGCAAATTTTTGCTCGAAAACAAACTAGTCCGTTTGCTGTGACCTCGAAAAGTGCCGCCAGAAAACGATTTTCATTAAGCATGTCTTGGAACTGAAATATTTTTATGGGAACTAACACTTTCGAACACGCTGAGTTCAAATCCGAAAACTTCCCGGACCGTAGACACACAGTTTTCTCACAAACTGCTATTTTATCTTCGCTAATTTCACAACAAATTTTTTCATTGTTCAACGACACGGATGGATGAAGACACACGACTGCATAACTCAAAATGACTAATTCCTATGAACCAGTCTCTACATTCAACAAAAGACCGGTTTTGCTCGAATTATTTAAGTTATGTAATTTTAAGCGTGTTGGACGTAAACAACATATATTGTCTACAACTTTGGGAAGGTATCGATATCGCTTTGTAAAATCCTCAGTTCTGACTGTATCTCTATAAAATCACAAGGACGTCAATGTTAAGTCGTTGGGCTATATCTCTGGGATGAGAAATAATTCCTTACATGCGATCAAAATGTTTTATACAACGATGTAAAACGGTAATCTTATGGAATTGGTCACCATTTCCAACACAGTTTCTGAGATGTAATTCAAGAGGTAACTTATCATTTATTCTGTGCGATAAGCGAATATTATTGGAAAGAGGGCTGCTATATACGTTGAAATCACCAAATAAACAGCTTATGCACACATTTCTCCACTTCGTCGTAAGTTTACAGAGCAAATTTTATGCCTTAGCACTGGTCTTTGTCTTTGATATGAACATTTATTCCCTTAGTTTAAGGTTATTTAAGATTCATCCTGTCGTAAATCTTCTACCAGCAACCAACCGACAATATTCCACTTTTGCACTGTCTTTGCCGTTACGTTGGCTTCACATTACTTTTGTTTCAAATTCCTTGATCGCGTTAAATTAGTTATTTTTCAGGCCAGTGATATAGCGAAAAGACTTAGCATTAACGTCCTTGTGATTTTACAGAGATATCACTAGAACTGAGGATTTTAGAAGGCGTTATCTGTACCTTAAAAAAACTCATTAATAATTCGTGAAGAAAACACAAAGAAAAATCGTAAGCGTGTCGTCGTATCTGCATATGTGATACAGATTCATGTTGATTTACATTAACTTTAACTTTGATTTTCTCGGCTTAGACAACGTTTATTTTTAAAATTACTTCGCCAATGAACTCATAAGAACTCATATCCGATACAACACGGCCGCTCATGTTGTAAATAGTACTTCTCAACGTTGTAGACAAGATAGGCAAGATATGTTGTTTACGTGCAACACGCATACGATTACATAACTCAAAATAATCGGGCAAAACCGCTCTTTGTTAAAAGGAAGACTGGTTAATAGAAATTGGTCGATTTGAGTGATATAATCGTGTGGCGTCGTCGATCCGTGTCGTTGAACAATGAAAACATTTGTTGTGAAATTAGCGAAGATAAAAGAGCATTTTGCAATTGTGAGAAAACTGCGGCTTTACCGCGCGGAAAGTTTTCGGATTCGAACTCAGCGTGCTTGAAAGTGTTAGTTCCCGTAAAAATATTTCAGTTCCAAGACATGCTTAATGAAAGTGAACGATACAAGGACGCAGCAAACGGCCTAAACTTTTGACCGATTTCTTTTCACTCCTCGAAACTCTCCTTAGTCTTTTTGAAAGCTGATTTTCCCGCGCGCCGACCCCAACGAATCATTGACTTTCATCATAGGAGTTAGCCTTCCAGTTATTTATTGTTCAATGACACGCACCCACAACTCGATAGCATAGTGTCTAGCCTTACGCGCAGATACAAAAACGAAACCCGACGAAGTAAGAACTATCATTTTGTAATCTTATGAGATATTAGCAAAACAATTACGTTCTAACCCAAAAAATATGAGGTACAACAATTAAAAAGTATGAATTACAGGTGAAATGGACGTAATATTGAAATATACGTGAAATTTTCTGGAATATTGTGTAAAAAATTAGGTTAACTCTCAAAATGTTTTTGCCCTTGTTTTGGTGAATTAAGGTTCCGGAGAAATTATTTGCCCTTGTTTTGGTGAATTAAAGTTCCGGAAAAATATTTCGGAAACGAAATATTAATTACTGATTGCCCTTACGTCAACATTGCCCCACTGTGCCCTACCCTCGCTCCGGTGTCCCTGGGGGACATCCATCCATAACAACTGTATCTAAGATTTTTCTACATATATTGTATAAAATTGTCTCTGAACTTTTTCTGGAAAGTCTAAAAACTCAGAAAAACCATAAATTTTCGCGCGGTTTTTTGCCGAGTTTCGTTTTGGTCGTGTCATATATTTTGGCAGTTAAACATTATTTTCATATTTTATGTGCCTTAGATAAAAGTTGTGTTGTCTAAGTGTGCTCTAGGATAAAAATAAATGCCTTGAAAGAAGTATAAAAGTAAGAAAATATTAACGATTTTTAAGCTGTCTTTTTCGCATCCATTTTGTAAAGAAGGACTGGCGCTACCTGCAGAAAACACTCATGGCCGGCTTCAAAGATGGCGGCCAACTTGTCGTTCCAGTTTACTTATAGTTCAATGGTTTGCACTCCTGGCCAAAATTCAAAATGGCGCATTCAAAAGGGCACGCACGGTGAAAATGTGGAGACAGGATTCGTCATCAGCGCGCATTCTATGTCTATTATTCCTATGGTAGAAACGTACACAAAAAACTGTCTATTAAAGCAGTTTTGATTTTCCAAATACTTCCTGAGCTGCAACCTGTTAAAAAATTCGATTTGAAGCTAGTGCCAGTCTTTGTACTAAATCTATTTTGTGCGATTTCAAAACTGATTAACTAAAAAACAACTTGGCAAATAAAATCTGCTTTAATGTTCTATAGACAGTTTTTAGTGAATTTTCCAACCATACAACTTATTTTTTCTGTGAGCTAACTTGAGATTTTAACACTTTCTACCGGTAATAGAAATATATATTCAAATACCAGAAATTCAAAATTTTTAGCTATCAGCGTTGATTAATTTCACAGATGCCTCCATATCTGATATTCATACTTGTGTCAAAGACTACACGTGCTGTCAATATGGTGCTTTCTTCGCTAACTGCATAATGAACCTTACTGATCATTCTCCTTTACCCAATGGCCTCGTTTCCATGTTAACTTATTTTAGCATGTCAGGGGCAGATGAATATTATATTCCCATGTTTTCCAAGACGAATTTGTTTCTTCCTGTTCTTAGGCTCAATAACAAAGTAATTTTTAACACCACTAAGCACAAAACATGAGTAAGTATTTGACATGAAAACGAGGCCATTGGGTGAAAGAGAATAATTGGTAAATGTCTATTATTGCAAAATTATGCGCCCCACTAAAACAGACGATCGCGAGGTTATACTCGTTCCAGTACCACAGCGTGATAGGAACATATATTTCTTTCTTCAGCATCAGTGAATACAATCTTTCGAATTATAATGGCAGTATTTGCAAAGTTCTTTATCACCAACGCTTACGCGTCTTCGTATGTATGGGCGGCAGAGTTGTTCCCAACATTCATAAGGTTAGTAATATTAGTGAAAGTAAAAATTTAGACGTTATGCAAAAATAATCTCAGAATATTGAAATGACGGGGGTATCTCATTCCCTGTTTTTGTGTTGTCTCATACTAAATGACTTCTTTGTGATTTCACTATCAGGAGTATGGCGTTAAGCTTTGGCTCAGTGGCGACAATAGTGGGCTCAATTTGTGCAAGTTATGTAATTTGGTTGGTTAGTATATAATGTCATTCTACTTTGATACTTGAAATACTAACATTTAAATTAGAATAATTCGACATGAACATTGTTTTTTGAAACATGCTCTTGTTTTAGCTATATTATAAATAACTCATTGACTGAGCTTGTTCGCTCCGGACATTAGGAAATTAATCTCGTTCTTTTTTCCTTCGTATTTCGGCCTCGGTCCATGTATACGTTATTCCCTGGTGCATAGTCTGCAGGAAATTTTTAACTTCAGACTTTGTTCTCAGGAAGAAAATTATTTTCCAGCCCTGTTTGATCATTTTGGTGTATCCAATAAGGTATCATTCATTATTTATGACCGGGGTGGACTGGCAAAAGGGGGGAGCGGTCATGAGGTAATTTTGAACGAAAGGGGGGGCACCAAAAATATTTGTTCAGAAAGGGGTCTAGTTATTTTATTATAGTGGGGGGAAATTTGACATGTAACGATTATTGTTACTGCAGGGAGCGAGTAAGGCAGCAAATGTAATTCAGGTAGTTGGCAAAATTCTCAATTTTAATCAACAGATCCAGACCGCCCTTTTCTCCCGAAACTTAGTATGACAGTGCTAATCAATCACAAAAAGCTTTATTATCATGATTGCACTTCAGAATTTAGTTTTTAACATTGAAGTTCAAATAAGGTAAAATCCTTCGACCACCTCCCCCAACTTTAGATGCTTTGCTACGTCCCTGGCTATATACACTAGTATATACTAAGTATTTTATACATGGTTTAATTTAGTAATGTGTGCTATAATAGAGAATATACCTTGTGGTGTAGAAAATACACTGAAACTGGATTCTAATTTTTAAGTCAGAATTTTTTATCAAAATTCTTCTGGCCAGACTAAAGTCGGTTCTGATTAAATAGGCACATTAATTATTGAAGGCACAAGTAAATGTAATATGATGCCTGGCCATGTGTCTATAGCCGTGCTTACACTACTAAGCCTGGCCTAGGCCTACCTTTGGACTATCTTTATGTAGTGTAAACGTACTTCGGCCTGGCCTAGGTCAGGAATCTCGGCCTATCAGAACAGGTGTTCCAAATTTCCTTACCTAGGCCAGGCCGAAGTGCGTTTACACTACAAAATCTAGTCCAAAGGTAGGCCCAGGCCAGGCTTAGGCTCGTAGTGTAAATACGGCTTTAACATCGTGGTGGTTGTGGTGGTGGTGGCGGTGGCGGTGGCGGTGGCGGTGGTGGTGGTGGTTGTGGTGGGTGGGGTTACTATTTTTTTAGAATTCATGTGAAGAAGTCATTGTGATGCATTTTTTTGTGATGCTGTGGCAGGACATTTTGTTTCATTATTTAAATTGTGCCGGCCTACCCCCGGTAATAAATACTGAATGGTCCCTAAAGAATTTTGCAAATGTTTAGAATCTGATCCACAATCATTTGCCATTTCAAACTAAATGTTGGACCTACAGTATCAACTTTTTAAAAGCAAACTTTCAAACATTTGACAACAATATTCGTTTTCACTTTCAGATAAGGATTCATCCGATGCTTCCATATGGAATCATGGCATTCTTCTGTTTACAGTCTTCTTTCGTCGCCATGTTCCTGCCCGAGACAAACGGCCAGCCCACTCTGGAGACTATCCTAGATATGAAACCGAAATCAGTACCGACATTGAACGAAAATGGACAAGATGATTGCATTCAGGAGGAAAAACTTGAACTAGTTTCTTTCTAAACAATATATTGTCACGGCTATCACTCTTTTCAAGGTTTACTGGTATATATCTAGCTGGTGATGGTAAAAGATGGCTGAATACCATGCACCATTTTCTTTTTTCTGCATTCCGACTAATTCGCTTTCAATAGAAGTAAACGAAAATCGGAATAGTTTATGTCAGTGTAGGTAGCGACTGCAACGGCTGCGGATTGAGAGAAATACAGGAGAACTTCGATGTTTTCAGCGAAGGCCATTCGTCTCTACTTCGAAGTTCTGAATGTATTTTTCAGGTAGCTGTTACCTTATTATTAACTTTCAGCCCCACCCAAGAAATATTACTGACATATTGTAGGTGGACTGTATTATTATGCTTATAGTACTCATTTTCTGTCCGATCGGATAGTAAGGTTTTCGTTTGCTGATTTGAATAGAATTCTTAACCAAGCATAACGTAATTAGGAATTCTATTCAAGTAATTTTGCATGCGTAATTAAGATATTTGATGAAAACACTAATGACTTTCATCAAGTTTCACAGGGTTATCCAAATGGCATCTTGTGATCAAATAGGTGATTATCATTGGCTGAATTGCTCATGAGTTATTGATGAATTTGAGAAGTCCTTATATAAAATGTCTAAAATGGGCAACAATGAAAAATATATATATGGAATTAAAACCGGCAGACGGTTTTTCTACGCAGGCTATATCTTGGATGATGTTTTATCATTCGAAGTGGCTAAAGGGATATTAGAGGATTGTTATAGGATTTTATAAGGGTAATTAGGGTTAGGGTTATAAGGACATTTAGGGTTATTTTTGGGTTAGGGCTATTTGTGGATATTTTCATATCAAAACTCTTGCTTAATGGCAAGCAAGAATCGAATAACTTTCTTGCTCGATTGAATTTAATATTCCATGGACGAATATAATTTAAATACAATTTAGTCCTGAAAGTCTTTCCTAACTTGATATGTTGGTTACAAAAGTTAATGGTGCGTTTCATACTGATGTGTATTTAAAACCTATTGATGCACATCAATATTTGAATTTTTGAAATCTTGCCATTCGCCCCACATCAAGCGAGGATACAGTATTAATGGTTTGCAATGAATCCCTTAATTTTAATTAAGATTGATTAAAGGAATACCGAATGGTTTCCGTGCAGGATTGCGCGTGATCCATGCACGAGGGATGTCGCGAGACTTTCGGAAAGCGTAAAAATACTCCAGCCGCAGGCGAGGGTATTTTTACGCTTTCCGAAAGTCGGGCAACATCCCAAGTGCATGGATCATGCTATCCTGCTTGGAAAACCATTTGGTAATTGTTTTATAAAATAACTACAGTGAAGCAATGACATTTTGAGAATCCCGTGAAGGCATTTTGATTCCTCGTGCAGGATAGCCTGATCCTGCACGGCTATTGAGCAATCAAATTGCGTGTTTCACTGTAGTTATTATATAAAAGAGCGTTCATGTTGGAGGACCACACACACCAAATACTAATGATATTCTTTTGTTGGCGTTCCTCCAAGAATGGCGAACCTTTGAGACTAAAGCGGATTTGTAGTAAGAAAAATAATTTAGAGAAAAGATTGGGAGAGCTTAAAGGTCTTTTAGTTAAACGAGGATATGACGGTGATTTTGTAGCTGATCAATTTAGCAGGGTGTTAGCAGGGATTTAGGATTTATCTCTATCAGTCTTTGTGTGACATAAGCAAGCATTGTCAGACACCTCATTCTATATTTGTTTCATATATAATTTGTATTCGCATTTGCTGTAGTTTATCGTATATTTGTATTAATATATTCTGTAATGTAATTTACATTTTTTGTTTATACCTTGTTTTGACTAAATCCATCTGATTGGTTTATTTTTTTGTCATGTGATCGCCTTTAAATTCACTAGTATGTATAAAAGCTTCTATTTCGCGATCCATCCTACTAACTTCCGACAAAAGGTCTTCGCACGAAACATCGAAGTTCTGCTTGTATTTTTTAGGTTGTTGTATCTTATCCACAGCTGTACTTTATAAAACAAGACATTAAATGAAAGAATCGCCATGGTTTATTGCAGTTTAACCATTGATTAATGTAAGCGGTCCAATGAGTTAATTTGCTTTTTAACCCTTTAATGGGCTGTTTATATCAGCTGGGCTGGCATGCACGAGCTTTCTCGTTCCTTTCGCATATAATCTAAAGGCTCTTTTCCACTCATCGCAAAATCAGCTCACAGCGAGCTCGTCGCAGCTCAATTTTCACACTTCATCATCTCGCATGACTAATTTACGTTTTTGCAAAATGGCTGCCGGTTTATCGGCGCCTTATGCTCTTACCTTATTTAAGACGACGTAGGAGAAGACGTCTCAAGTATATAAAACGTTAAAATGATAAATAAATAAGATAAACATGATAAATATAATTTTTAAATGATATTTTTAACGAATTCCGTTGGCTACTGGTCTTCTTTGTTCGCGCGATCAGTAAATATTGTTCAAATTATTTAACTTCGCTGCGAGTGTTTGCAAGCTCCCTGCAAGTTGTTTTTGCGATCAGTAGAAATGAGCTTTAAGCCTGGTTCACATATACCTGCGCGGTATCTCGGCGGGCTATTGTCGTTAGCAATTCAACCAAATCATACACAAAAGAATGTATGCATCAACAGCTGTAAACAATGATAGCGCAGGCATATGTGAACCGGGCTTAACTTTGGCTTCGAATACCAGTCTTGCGGAAAATAATGTTGAACGAAATAGTCGGTTAATAAAGGTTATATAACAAATGAAGCCTACTTGCAGGGAGGTGAGTCCGGGATTGGACGCACCGAGGGTGGCTGGAAGTTTCCCGAACTTACCGAGCGAAGCGAGGTGAGTTCGGGAAACTTCCAGCCACCCGAGGTGCATCCAATCTCGGACTCACCGAACCTGGAAGAACGTTTTGTTCTTATCCCATACACCGAGCCATACACACATTTGTAGCTCTTCGCGATATATTCGTCGATGTTGTGTGAACATTTTCCCGCCAAAAAAATAACTGGGCAAGAAAATACTTCTTTATCTACGTCTACATGACTTTACTGCATTTTTTCTTTGGTTTTTCTTCAGTCTCAGTATGTTAGTCACCGAAAAAAGTTCTTTAAAGTTTAGGTTTATCGGCTAAATCTTGTCCGCCATATTTCTTATTGTTATTGCAACGTAAGCAGTTTAGCGGGGGAGTTCGGGCGAAAAGCAGGTGAGTTCGGCAAAAAGCAGGTGAGCCCGACGACAAACTCACCTGCTCGGAACCAATCAGAAAGCCGCTTTTAACACAGGTATGGGATAAGGTTCAAAATCTCCTTGAAGTTAATATTCAAATATTTTGTTGCGACCTGGTTAATGGTTTGCCAGGCTAACCCGGCACATATAAATAGCCTCTGCATTCTAATACGCCATCTTTGTTATTATGCTCTGTAACACTATGCAGCTGAAAGCGAAAACTTCGAACATATTCACGTTACGAGCACGTCAAGCAGACGAATAACAGCCTACCTGCTGTATATTCCCAACTGTTAAATGCATGCAGTATGCTGGAAATGGGGTCTGTACGGTTTGAGGTGTGCAATAGGGATTTTGTGTAAATGATACTGGTAAGCATCCAGGTTTCTATACGGTAATTGTCATTGTCTGCGGGAAAAACCTTGGCCCATGCATGGTCCTTGAAAATCCTGAAAAGTCCTCAAATTGCGGTCTTGGAATGCCCTGAAAATTGATAAAGTTCTTTGAAAATCCTTGACAGTTGAACTGTGTTGATAATATAAATAACAGTAAAACGTAGAGTACAAATCAGAGAGGCCGGTTGTTCAAAGTTGGATTAGCGCTAAGCCTCTGTTAAAATTTAACCCGCTGTTTTAGTTTGTGTATTTCTGCACGTCCTATTATTTTAAAACTTCAGACAAGTAAATTCTTAATGATCCAGACAAGATTTCTGAAGAATCATTTCCAAATTGGTAAATAAGCTACCAGGAAGTTTGCTTTGAATTTTAGGTTAATCCCAGGTAATTTTTTACTAATAGTTGTACATGTCCAGTGAAATAATTATTTAAATTGCACCTTCACTAGGTGGGAATTCTGTATCAACATTTCGTGTATGGCTACTGATGTACTAGTCGGCAATCTACAGTATTTGATAAAAACAAAGCTTTATAATTTTATTCAAATTATTCGAAGCAATTTTCTTCGACATCACTCTTATCAAATTGGTCAATCCAAATCACAGGAATCGATAAAAGTAATCGTCAACAATAATTATGATATTATTTCATGTAAAAATAAAATTTAGTTTCAATTTCTTCTTCAGTTTCAATAATTCATTGTTTTCATTGCGTCGTAAAATCTTCGGCGCCAGCCCTTTTCTATATATTTGAACTTCTCCTTAGTTGTTCCTTAAGTAACGTTTAAAGGAATTTACACTTTTCCGTAAGTGAGCTTTTAGGAAATAGATTAAAGGCGTCTTTTGAGCTGCTGAGTCATATAACTCGTAAAATCCCGTAACGGTTCCACAACATATACACTGATACCCACCAACATTTGCACTGATTTATCAGTATCAATTTATATTCATGCTGATGCTAAGTATACTAACCTCGATATTCAAATCCTCGTGTTTGCATTAAAACCCACAAAGCAAGCTATATTGAATTTGATCAAACTGTCAAGATCTCAGCGAGTCAATCTGCGTAACAACAAGTGAGGATTTTCCAAAGGGATGTCTGTGTTTCCATTTTCCCTTGCAAATTATTCCTTGGTTTCCTTGTTCCCCACAGAGATTTCCCTACTTGCAATTGTTCCCTACTATAGAGCGTTTGCACCAGTGAACTGTAATAATACTAGAACGCTAACTGCAGATAAACATGCCCATACTTGCCTGAAGCCAAGATGGTGCCTCTCGCGAGCTCAGCGAGCAATAAATTAACTTTCAAAAGGACTGGGGAGAGTTTCGAGGAGCCTGAAATTCAGTCAAAAGTTTGTTTTTGAGCGAAAATCAGCAAGAAAAAAGACTTTTTTATCAAGCGTCTTCAACTTTAAAGATTCAAACCTGGTTTCCTGGATAGTTCTAAGTATTTTACATCCAAGTGGAGGAGCAGAATCAGATCATCGGAATATTACACACGGAGTTCCTCAGGGGTCTGTCCTAGGCCCAACATTGTTTAATATTCATATTAATGGTATTCTCAATGTTTGTCAAAAGAGTAATGGGTCACTGTATGCTGATGACACTGAACTTTATGCTACCTCGAAAGATATTAACATAGCCGAGCAATGTGTCAATGAAGACCTTAAACATATTGATTCTTGGCTTGATCAGTACGGTCTGATAAGTAATCATAAGAAGACGGAAGTCATGGATATAGGATCCAGATATTCAGTGGCTAACGCGCGTGATTTACATGTTAAATTAAACGGGGAAATATTGAAACAGTCAGATCATTTTAGGTACCTCGGTGTCGACATTGATAGCTGTTTGACATGGAAAAAACATGTATCGAATTTATCAGCGTGAATGTACCCTAAGCTCAAAATACTGAACCGAATATCGGCATTCCTTAGCTGTAAGACGTTATTAAGGATATATAAACAAACCATTTTACCAGTACTAGATTACGGCTGTATGGTTTGGGTAGAATGCGGAAAGGGGAATTCGCAGCGGTTAGAGCGTCTGCAGAATCAAGCGATGCGTATTATACTATCAGCAAATCGCAAAACGTGCACGCAAGAAATGCGCACTAAACTGGGCTTATTGTCATTAAGCAGCAGAAGGCGCTTTCTTCTTTTGCAATTAGTATATAAAAATATATACAACATTGACTGTCCACAACAACTAATTGGTTATTTTATTAGAAGATCAGAAACGCACAATAGATCCCTGAGAGACACCACGTTGTTGTGCGTAATTCCAACCAAATCGAAAATGGGCGAGTCGTCATTTCAATGTTCGGCCGCGAAAGAATGGAACGCCTTGCCAAAACACTTACGAGACTTAAAGACTTTGTCCTCTTTTAAAAACAATATTTTTAAGTTTTTCTTAGAAACTGATGCTCACGAACATCGTTGTAGCTTATAGTAACTCTTAGCACTAAATATATATATATATTTTTAAACATTTTTTATATCTATTTTAGTATTGCATGTGGTGTGGTTTTGTTTTAGATAATATATAGTATTATGGATGTAAACTATTTATATATTAAAGCTGGTCATCGGTTTATACCAGCTGATATTTTGTTAGCTGATCGGTTTTTACCAGTTTAAATAAAGAAGTTATTATTATTATTATTATTATCCACTAACAGCAAAAATTTCCTGGGTAACAGCTTGATATTCAAAATATTACACAAGTTTGAACGTGCCGAAAAAACGTCGCACTTTGACTCCTGAAAAAAGAACTTTATAAGTGCTCTACGTTCTGGAAACATATTTTGCATCAAATTTCAGTTATTGTTGACAGTTTTTAGCTTTTTTCCTTGTTGAAATACAGCTATTTAGTGGTCGAAAACGGACATCTTTTAGGCGGCGTATTTTCCACTTCATACCTATATGGCGGCCATCATGAGTGGCTTCAAAAATGGCTGCTAAGTTATCGTTCAGTTCTCTTAGAGTTCACTGGTTTGCACTCATTCCCCAGGGATCAACTCAACAAAAGCCATTGCGGCCATGTTAGTGTCCAGGCTAGAGAGTCTAATTAAATAATTAGTTTGAATTGGATCACCAACATGGTGGCTGTGACGTCATGTGCAAATGCTCTATTTTTGGTCAACCACGTTCCCCGAACCTGCCATCTTTTCTGGAGGCTGTCGAGGCTATGGAAAATCGGGCTCTGTTTGGTTGTATTTTATATATAATTGTTCGTATATACCCATTTCTTCTACACTGATTCCGTGCATATTATTATTCAAACTTCGAGTCTATTTGAACCCACAGAAGCGTAAAAACATGATGTATTGAAAAACGAGACCTTAGTAAGTAACTCTATTCTTTTTAATTACGTACAATATTTTCTACTTCTGGGAATTTAAAATAAGAGCAAGACTGCATACAAAATTGACAAATTAATAATTAGTCGTATCATGATTCTATTCTTTTTACACACATCTGCGGGTTCAGCATAGTAATATGGCATTCAAATTCCTACAAAGGGTTGATTTCAAAAGGTACACTTTTTTGACACCATGTATACTTACACTAATAATACATTCAGATACTAACATATTACAGTTACGAAAGAAAAACTAAAATGATAAGAATTACATGCTGGGAAAGTTTAATTCAGTCGCTATTCCATTATTCCATCCTAGCATCTTTATATATTGCTCATTCGAGTTTTTTTTCCACTTTATAACTGAAGGCGTAGGATTAATTTTATGCTTAGAAAAACTCATAACATTTGAATGCTCCAGTGCATGTGCAATGCTTTTGAAGAGTTTTCGTCACATATTAAGCTCTAGTTTGAAAAATTCTGCGCTCTTAATTACAATATTTTGCAAATCAAATCCATAAAGAATGTATTTGGAACGAGTGTCGTGTGATTAACGAGTTCATATTAATATTATACTAATCTAAAATTTATTTAGTAATATATAGTAATCTGTTCGCAATAATTCTTCATACAAGAAAAGAAAGAAATTATTGTGAATTAATTACATGGCAAGCATCACTTTCGGTGAAATGTCAGACTGTGATTGACTGAGAAGCACAATCAGCGGTCCATTACTAAAAACAAACGCATGTATTTTAAAACAACAGCAAAACTAATGGAAAATTTGAAAATTATAATTTAATACAATGTCTGCCAGAATTGCCCTACCAAAACCAATGATGCCCTGCAGCGCCAGCGCTAATACAATACATCACTAAGCTACGTGTATAATTGAACTGCCGATGCCAATGTACATGCATACGAACTGCTTATTGTTTGCTAGCTGTAATAAGTTACTTAATAACTCTGCATTATATCATTTAAAATCTTGATTGCCCTGCCAATCGGGATGATTCATATATTAGGACGGTGCCCCCGCATACCCCTCAAGTTTCGCCCATGTCGGTATGTACAGAGAAATATCGGACCTCGACCTTTTTGCAAAACTTCGCCCTAAAAGACCTTGGTCCGATATTTTTTTGTAAAGACCTCACGCTCGGTTAATAAGAAGTTATTATTATATGGCAAGCATCATTTCCGGTGAAATGGAGGATTGTGATTGGCTCAGAAGTACTTTCAGCGGTCATTATCTTCCGGTAATGGTCGGCGGTCCATTACGTAAAAACAAACTTATGTATTTTGAAACAACCGCAAAACTAATTGAAAATTTGAAAATTTAATTTATTATTAATATAAAGATGTCTGCGAATGGTTTTAAGAAGAGGAAGGGATATATTGACCAAATGTGTACCAATGCACGCTACTAATGTGCATTTCAAATCATGCATTTCTTGTTTGTTTCGAGTATAAGTGCCTATAAACGGCATATAGTAAACTTTTTATTAACCTCGCTTGCTCGGTAGTACAGAGAAATTTTGGACCTCGGTCTTTTTGTACAAAAGCAAGCTGAGATAAAATCGTGTAAGGAGTCCTATTACAAAAATAAAGTACATAATATGAAAGACTATATGATGTATCTTAAGCCTGGCGCACACGATGCGATTTTAGTCGGCCGATAAAAATTGTTTGACATACCGATATACATCGGTATACTCCGCACACGATTACGAAAAAAATACGCTTCCTGAACTGTAGCCGCCATGTTGCCAAATAAATACAAGCACGTGATCACAGCATGAAATCTGATTGGTTATACTTAAAATTCCACCGATAAAAATCGTATAATATCAAAACGTTTTGATGTTGTACTATTAAAATCGAGCAACAAAAATCGGTTAAAAATGACACCGCACACACAACGATTTTGTTAGTTTTAGTCAAACGATTTTATCGGCCGACTAAAATCGCATCGTGTTCGCCAGGCTTTACAAAATGTTGTCGAAACAATCAGAATAGAGATGAAAACCCTGAAAAACCAGCTCACAAAATTTCAAAATGCTACGAAATCGGCAATTAAAAATCTCAGGGAAGCGTCTATTAACATATCTGACGAAGATGAGAACGAGGATAGGGATGAGGAATTAAAAAATCTACGGCAGGAAAATGAGAAAATAAAGGATGAAAACAAAGCCTTAACTGAACGCATCAACAATCTTGCATACGCTTTAGCAGATTTGAATAACAAAGCTAAAATCGCGGAAAACGAAAAGGCGAGCTTGGTTTGTGCCCTCAGTATCCTACAGGATGATTTTAAACATGCCTCAATTGCCAAGCCAAATCAGCAAAAAAAGCTCAATGCCGTCTACAAGTAAACCGACATGGCAAGAAGAATTGCGTGAACAGCCCAAGGAAAGTAGTAACTGCCGATAAACCTGAAATTACTGTTTCGCCGGGACAAATAAACATAACCCATTACAGATTTTATCAGAATCACAGTATGACGATGATGCTGGGCTAAGTAACGAGGCAGCTTCTCCTGCTGTAAATGAAAGGTACCAGAACCCAACTCTTGAAAAACGAAAAGGACAATCGAGAGAAAAATCAACGAGAACTAAACCTAAAAATAATCAGCAGAATAATGGATCAAATTCTACCGAAGGCCCAATAGCCATCCTGGGAGAGTCCATGATCAAAATGCTCAATCCATCACGGTTACGGCGCTCGATCGGCAGGAAGACCATAGTAAAAACATTTCCGGGAGCATCGGTACTGATATGAAGCATTATGTAAAGCCTACCTGTACTATTGAAAAGAACCCCGAATTCATTGTACTACACGTCGGGACGAATGACATCCACCAGAAAGAACCAAATTAAGAGTCGCAATGAAAAATAATGAAACTGATGTCCTTGCAATTAATGAAAGCAGAATGGACAACAGTATAGCACCTGATTTAATAACAATACATGGCTACAACTGGGTTTCCAAAGATAGAAATAGATTTGATAGGGTGGTATTGGTTTCTACATTAGAAATACAATAAATTATTGTCTTAGACCAGACCTAAATGGTAATGATCTCGAAATTTTAAAATTTGAAATTATTAAAAACAAAGTTAAGCCATTTCTAATTACCACATGGTACCATAGTTAATAGAGGAGATGGTTTGGAAACTCGTTAGCATTACAATAAACCTCACTATCTATGTTTTTGTTCAGGTTTATGCAAAAATGTGATCTTTCATCGTCACGTGCGTATTGTATTATTGATCAACCAGCCAACAGCAACGGTTTTGCCAATTACCCATCCATGACTTCAACAATAGGACATTTTGAACATTCCTATTGGTTGACTTGAGAAAAATATAATACGCACGTGACGATGAAAGACCACATTTTTGCATAAACCTGAACAACATAGATAATGAAGTTTATTGTGATTTTATTGTAATGCTAACGAGTTTCCAAACCATCTCCTCTATTAACTATGATATACAGTACAGTATTTAAATTTGAGAGTTGTTTAAAATTAACTGATAACGAAGACAAAGAAAGCATTATCTTAGGGGATATTAATTGTGATCTCCTAGACAACAATCCCACGTCACTAGTATCAGAATTGAAATTTATTACAAATCTATATCAATACGAACAATTGATAAAAGAGCCTACTAGGGTTACAAAAGATATTTCATCCCTTATAGATCATTTTTATACAACAAACACCAACCACATTATTTCTAGTGGTGTGACAGCTATTACTATCAGTGATCACTATTTGATCTGCGGCATTCATAAATTTAAAACTTTTAATCAGTCTCCACGATTTATTGAATATCGGGATTTTAAACACAACAAATGAACAAGACTTTATGTGTAATCTAACATTGTTATAAAATTTGAATCTCATCCATTCTGATCCTAATAAATCTTGGACGATTTGGAAAAACAAATTCCTAGAGATTGTAAATATACATGCCCCGCTTAAACGACGTAAAGTATCCAGTAAACAAATACCGTGGTTAACAAATGATCTTATTTTAAAAGAGCGGGAGAAGACCTATTTAAAACGCAAAGCACTGTTATCAAAGTCTATGACTGACTGGTCCGACTACCGCCATGCAAGAAATCGTAATAATTGATTAGTGAAAGATACAATACGCAGTCATTTTCAAAATGAATTACATAATAACCAAGGTGATCTTAAAAAACCTGGAAAATGATTAATGAGTTAATTAGTAAGTCTAAAAAGAGAATACAGTTCTAGAAGTAAGGATTGATTCTGTTGAAATTACTGACCGATTAACATCACAAATGCATTTAATTAATAAGCATTTTGTGGAAATGGAGATTAGCTTTCGAATCATATACCCCAATCAAATGTAACTCCTGAAAGTTATCTTAGCGACGTTGAAAATTCAGTAAATCAGTTAACCAGTTTTAAAGAAATTACAGAACCAGAAATATTAAGTTTACTTCAGGGATTGGTTGCCTCTAAAGCATCCGGCATCGATGGAATTTCAGCAAAAACTTTGAAAATCGCAGCTCCAGCAATTACTCCATCAATTGTATCAATTTTTAATCAATCAATCGCAACTGGTATATTCCCATCTGATTAGAAAGTCGCTAGGGTAGCTCCAATACACAAAACAGGGGCTAAGCACAATATGGAAAATTACAGACCGATATCTGTTATTTCAATTATAGCGAAGATTATGGAGAAACTGATGCATAACCAATTATATGACTATCTTATAGCTTCAAACCTACTAACAAATTCCCAACACGGCTTTAGACCATGTCATTTAACAACCACAGCCCTATTAGATATCACTAATAGATGGTACCAAAACATGGACGTATGACAATTAAAAAATGGGGTTGTATTTTTAGATTAAAAAAAGACCTTTGATACTGTTGACCACGACATTCTTCTAAAAAAATTAAAAATTTATGGCACAAAATGCATGGCACTCTGTTGGTTGCGATCATATCTATCAGATCGAATCCAATATTGTCAAGTAAATGGTCACCTGTCAGACCCCCTAACCTTGAGGATCGGATTACCACAAGGCTCGGGATTAGGCCCATTATTGTTTTTGATCTATACTCATACTGGTACGGCACGGATAAAATTGGTACCCGTACCAATTTTTGGTTCTCGGAACACCTATTTAACTAAGCCCCATTTATATTACGCTCCATTTTTGATACCATACCACTTTTTGGTTCTTGGGCTACCTAAATAGGTAGTCAAGAACCAAAAAAGTGGTACGGGTACAAATTTCATCCGTGCCGTACCAAAAAGTGAGCGTAGTGTAAACGGGGCTTTTGATTATTGCTCGCAAGTTTGGGGTTGCCTAGGAAAGGTTTTATCAGATAAACTTCAGCGTCTCCAAAATAGAGCGTTTCGTATTATTACCCGTGAAGGATATGAAACGCGATCAAAAGATATTCTAATCAAGGCAGGATTTTCAGATCTGCAAAGAAGAAGGGAACAACAACTTGCTACATTAATGTATAAGATTAAATATAAAATGCTTCCAAACTATCTGCAGGATATTTTCATCAATACACAAGAAGTCCATAATCATAACACCAGGCATAGAGAATTTAATTATACATTACCAATGCCAAATACTGATGCTATGAAAAAATCATTGGGCTACAGAGGTGCCGATACTTGGAATGCTGTCCCAATTGGGCTGAAGTCGCTAGGAAGTGTATCAACTTTTAAGAGTGGGTAAAACAATGTAGAGTGATATAAGTTATAAAATTCATTTATATTTACAGTATAGTTAGCACACGGCCTATTGGAAGATTACTTTTTCTGGTTTTTGTAAATAATATATTTTAATATCCTGTGAAATAGTACCATGTTTAAGTAAAGTTGAAGTTGAAGTATATCTAAATGGTGGAAAGAAATTAAAAAACTTGGCTATGGTTCTAGCAAAATGGAATGGTGTGAGCGACTATAATGGGCGAGGCAACGGGTACAATGGATGAACTAGGTGAGAACATTAATAGTTTTTTCGTTAGTTTATCATCAGATTTCCAACCCCTCGAAGACGATCCGAACTATCAAGCCGAATGTACACCCGATATGCTTGGTGACCCATATAAAGCGTATCGTGCCTTGAAGGAAGTTAAATGTCATAAGTCAGTTGGTCCAGATGAAATTCCTATTAGGATACCTAGAGACTTTGCTTCCGAATTATCCCCAGTGGTGTCTGACATTTATAACAGTACTTTGAGATAAGGAAAAATCCTTGAATTACTAAAGTCCTCAATTGTCACCCCAATACCTAAGTGTATGCTGCCCAAGACAATTGAGGAAGACTTTCGTCTAATATCTTTGACACCGCAGATAGCCAAATTAATGAAAGGCTTTACTTTGAAACCGTTCCTGATTGATATTGGCGAGCAGATTGACCCATATCAGTTTGCGATGAAAGGCCGTTGTACAACACATGCATTGGTCTTTTTACTGCATAATGTCCTGGAGACACTCGACCAAGGTTGTTCCTCGGCTCGCGTATTTTTCCCTGACTTTAGTAAATGTTTCGATTAAGTTGATCACGGTGTCCTAATTGCTAAATTAGAGAAATTGAATGTACACTCCCGCTGAAGTGGAATGGATTCGAGCCTTTTTGACGAGAAACAATGTGGTCGCATTCGAGATAAGATGTACTTGTTTAAGTGTCTTATTAATGGAGTTATACCTCAAGGTATCATATTAGGCCCTATCCTATTTGTGGTTCTGGTAAATAGTCTACTTCTGGAGTGGAATTTCAGAATCAAATTCGTACGTGGGCGATCTAACAACTATAGAATTTATCCCGAGATGTTTGCTGAGTGTAACTCCCTTGCTGGTCAATGACATCTACGATTATGCCTCTACAAGGGGCATGCAATTAAACTGGAAGAAATGCAAAGAAATGATAATTAATTTCCTCCAATACAGATTAGCATTCCAAGATGCATCACAGGTTGGTGGGAATAAATTGAAAGAGTATCATCATACAAGTTACTTGGTGTTTATTTGAATAACGATCTCTCATGGAATCTACACTGTGACTATATAAATAAGAAAGCTAATAAGAGACTATATAATGCGTATACTACAGAGAGAAAAGATTGGGTATCAACAACTTGTAAGTCTACAATTATTGAAAAGATAATACACATGCAGGATAATACACTGGCAGGATAATATACATTTGACGTACGTTTCTTCTCGTTTGGTGCTAGTTCTAGCTTAAGTGTAGGTAGTCGTGCGAAGACGAGGATTAGTTATACGAGTGATGTTTGGAAATTTTGCCAAAATTGGACGAGTCCATTGTCCAATTTGGCAAAATTTCCAAACATCACGAGTACTATTAATCCCTAATTGTGCAAACAACATCGCATGAGTACTTGTTCATTATTAGCATAACATGCAAGATTGGATAATTCTCAATGTCTACATTATATTCTCCCCAAAGCCCAGTTCTGCCAGAATTTCAACCAAAATTTGGTACGTTTATTCGTATTTTCATTTAGTTCTTTTGCTTTAAGTTAAGTTCCTCCGGGGCAATTTCATTTTTGTTTAAATACCTTTCCGCAATTTGGTTTGTTTTTGGAATATCATTAGTTGTACTGCAGTACAATTAATGGAATAATTGTAATCCTCTCAACCAATCAGCATCTAGTAATTTTGTCATGCAAATAATAAAAACATGCAGTTAATCTGGTTTAAATATATGATTGTATGCTTGATCACTTCAGAGCTGACGCTTGGAGAGAGTTCCTTAATTCTGCTGTTGTACAGTAACCAGTTAATTGGCAGCCTGTGTATAGGTAAGTACACTCCTATACGACATAACTTTGGTATTTAATTTGTGTTCCATCTTTCAAAGAGGCGCGAAGGAGTTAGAGTCAAGTGTTTTCTAGTTGATAATAAATTTGCAGAGTGTTTTTAGCAATTTGTTTTGCGTATATGAATGAGCCGGTTAGTCTCGTTCCATCTTATAGCTGTGTCAGTGATAGCGCTTGTTACTAAGGTATTTGGCAAAAGGTTGTAAAATGGAGGAAGAGAGTCAAATATTTCATGCGAATTTGCCGAGTTTTGCTTACGTCTTCGATCAACCAAATTCGCTATCATATCTTATGAGTGTCGCCGAGTTTTTTTTAACTTTTTCGACCAATCAAATTCGCTCAACAATAAATTATCATCCCACATCGTCGCATGAAATTTGTCGGGAAATTCCAAATGTTTCATACATTTTTTGTTGTACCCAAAATTTCCTCTGTAATCAAGTTTTTTCTTTGACTCGTCTTCGAATAACCTAATTTCGGGTGTGAAGTGAGTATGTATGTGCGTGTCGGTAAAAGAGTTTCCTTCCTTTCTTATATTGTGAGAGACCTTATATAAGATCGACGTTAACCAACAGCAAATCGCTAACCGCAAACTATTACTCGCTTTTGGAAATAAGTTATACGCGTTTTCGACAGAGATGTATTGCTAATACATATTCCAATTTTAATGTACAAATTGCTCTAACTTCGAATGGCTAACTTTTTACTTTAAAATACGCCGGATTTGAAATTTGCCGCTGCCTGTTAGTTCTCTCCAGTAAACGTCAATCTTAAGTTCTCTATATATAGACATGCACGTCACAGTACATTCACAATGCAATATCGAGCCTTCCATGCAATTTGACTTAACCCTAATGAATTCATGGCTACAAAAACAATTGCTGGAACATTCTTACGGTAAGAGACCTGTCATAAAGTAACTGCTAGGGTGGGCCGGAGTGATTTGGGATGGGCCATGGAAAATCTTTTTGCACTTTCGATGGGCCGCCAATTTTTTTGTATGCCCATCGTTGGGCCACCAAACAAAAATACATATCTACTTTCATCACTTATTATGATAAATATAATAGCAAATAAGACTTTAAAGTCAAACATAATACAAATATAAGAGGGGTGTACACTGTACGGAGGGCAGCAGGGGCAACTCCTCCTGCCCTCCCCGCCGAGAAAATTTAACTAATTTTATAATGTGATTATGCTTGTAACTGATAATTATGCAGTCATGAAATAAAAATTTTATGCATGCAAACAATATTCGAAGTGTCTATACAGCCGGCTATTTAGTAAACTGTCACTTGTCAATCCATACTCACCGAATTTTCAAAGCTTTATTGTAATCATTTGAAGTAAAAATTCAGTCACTTGTTGTTTACACTTGCCAATGTTAGTTGTTGAGTAACATACACAAACTAATTGAGGAACATGCATTACTGTAGCAAAGAGTCAATCATATATCGAAGACCACTGAACAGTAGAGAATGTTTTGAAAGTCATGAGTGAAATATATAATTCATTTCCAATCCTGTGCACAGTGATATACCACACTGTTCGGTTTAACACAGCATTTCCACACAAAAACAATTTGAATTGTGTTGTGGGAGAATATCTGTTTGAGTAGAAGTATCACAAGTTTAGTTTTGTACATTGTGTGCCATTGATCTGATCCATCCATATAATATATGATTATTGTAGCTGTTAAGCATACCAATGAATTTAGGTAAGATTGTCTTGCAAGTGGGTTGTTCTGACAAAATTATCCAGCCAATATCCAGTGCATGTATTCGTCATTCTTCTATTAATCTCTAAACAAAAACATTTATATTAGAAAGCAAAATGACAATGTAATGAGGAGGAAGGGTAGGGATTCTTTTATTAGCATTTGAAAATGGTTGTAATAATTTTGTTTAATTAACCCTAATGTGTAAAACCAAAATGTGTAAGTATAATTTTAACTGATGACATCTTTACCTTTGCTCTAACACTACATTTGGTGACAGCTTAGTTGGACTGTTGTTTTGAACAGAGTTACAGAAATACATGCAGGACCAGGATTTAATTCAATATCTTGAGAGAACATTACTATCTTGTGATATTGTTAATTGGCAATATAATGCCTGCAGCCAGAGTTTTGACTGTTGGAAATATTACACAATGATTGTTTTTATACTGCATAAATGTATATAATAAAATAGGTGGTATTTGACTACTGTACTTACCAAAATGAGGATAAGTTTCCATGTTGATAGATAACTTCGGAATAATATCACAAGTAGAATGGTGAAAACAAGACTATATATCAAGATAAAATGAAGATATTTTTGAAGCCGAAATATGGCAAAGAATAACACGAGGCAAAGCAAACTACACCCGTTCGCAGGTTAGGTGCGAGCACGATGTAAACAATTGATGTAAGCTAATCGCTGATTGACTTAATTATATAAGCTCGTCGCTGAATGGCTATGGGCAACGTTACCAGTTATCTGCTTCGCAGATACAAAAATAAAGACATACACCGGCACCGATTGATATATGTTCATACCTGCAAGGTTTTTTTTTATTATAAAAGTGTATTTTCCCAATTTAGATTGGGTGGGTGGGTCATGAAATAAATTTGGTAAGATTGGATGGGCTTTGAAGTTTTTATCTACCTCCTGACATGGGTCACCAAACTTATTGGCAAAATTTGTGATTTACCTTCAGCCCACCCTATAGCAGTTACTTTATGACCAGTCACTAATACAATGAATTTTTATTGACAAACAACTTGTTTGACCACATTTTTCGAAGAAATTACTAAATTCTACCAAAAATACATGAATTTACAAAATCTGGCCACACTGGCAATGCCAACGTGTAAAATATTTCATGGGTTAAGAGAATATTTATATCGATTCATTTCCTGTTTTTACAAATAAGATTCTCGCCTTTTACTAACAGAAAAATAAATTGACTAAATTATCTGCATGTTAAAGAAAGTGCATGCCATGGAAGATAAATTATGGGTTCGTCCAAAGAACATTACTGCGAACGGTGGTGCTAGCTATTTGGGGAAGCGGGGGGACGTTTCGGGTAAACAACAGTTTCACGTTTCACATGAAAAACAAAATGAACCATTGCGCGGAAGTTTCTACCTGGAGGTTTTAACGCCTTTCATAACCCGTTAGCCGATTTTTACGTTTTCGGAACTAATTTCAGCAGTGAAAGTCATGTCGAATAGAAATGAAGTCGAGTATACAATCCGGAAATAACCTAACAAAAACCGAGTTTAATCTAGGTCAAACCTGGCTTAAATCGAGGTTGGACTGAGGATACACCGAGGTCAGTCCAAGGTTAGACCGAGCTTGGATCGAGGTTCGACCGCGGCCAAAATTGACCGTTCGCGACGCGCGGGTCGACCGCAATCGCAGATCCATCGTAGTGTATTCGGCTCGTGCTCGGAAATCAGCGACTGGATCAGAATTTGCGCGTCCATTTGAAAATTTTGGTCCTAAGGAGCTGGTACTTACCATGCAGCTTGACTATATAAGTGCTTCATAGATTACATCATCATATTCCACCTCAATCAAAGATCCTTCCCTTAGCTAAGATTTTGCGCTCAAACTTCTTCTAACTTTGCTGTTATTTAAAATACTAGTGCATTTGTCTTCGTCGAACAACACCAACATTTGCGTTCCTTTGGAGTACGTTCTGTTCATCTTCGACTCATATGCATGTTTATGAATCAGTGATGAAATCGTTGAATCGCAACCAGGTTACTGAACGTTGATGACGGATAAGAATATCTCTTGAGGACAGGAGTAAAATCATTTGTGGGCGTGATTGTAGGTTTTTATTTATATATACACATTATTTTGAATTTAATCAAATGTATCACTTACAAAAATCGACATACTGATCTCATGAATCATTGGAAATGATAAACTATGGTATATAATTTATGTAAATGCCTGCTAAGAGTACTGTCTGGAAAATACCACGACATTAACATTTTGACTTTTCATGCAACTTGTAAGTATCCTACATATGTAGACTATGCAGTACATTATCCGACTGTTGGTACGTATATACCGTTAAAAAAGGTTTGAGCACTTGATCATGTTTTAAGCGCTATTGTATATATATATTATTGTATATTGTATATTGTATATTGGAGCATTGTTATGCATATATTTTATTTTAATTAACGCTGTGTGTCTTCAATAAAGCCGATTATTGTCAAATACAGCTATACCGTAGTATTCGTATAGATCGGAAAATTTCAGTGAGTCACAATTTTCTTTTAGAACCTGATCGAACCTAGCAAGTATGTTTGCAGTTTAAACCCGCCCTACAATTACTAAACAGTAATTACTAGCCTATATTTGCTGCCGCAGCGAACGAGCCTTCAGCGAGCGAGAAAGCATCTTAATTCACATGTAGCTGGCAAAATTCTCAATTTCACAATGCAATTTGACAGCACCCAAAATGCAATGCGCGATATTAATATAAAATAAGGCGACTACACATGAGCACTTCCCACATTCTTTCACGATTGCTCCCTGGACTGGACTGAACTTCTTGCTGTTTTCTCTGGTCTTCTGGTCTTCGAAAATTACAAACACGTATAAAAGATATGGTTTTGTTTTCCTAGTTTATCTCGCTTTGAACGAGTTTTATAGTATACGGCTTGCAGCAATCGTCCTATTTACAAAGTTATTCGTGTCTGTTTATATATTAATATTATTAGGTATAAATTTCCGCGTGGTTGAAATAATGCCCTTAATATATATATATATATATATATATATATATATATATATATATATATATATATATATATATATATATATATATATATATATATATATGTACTATTTAAAAAACGAGCAGGAGTGTTTTATTAGGTTTAAAGCCACGAGCGCGCAGCGCGAGTGGCTTTAGACCTAATAAAACACGACCTGCGAGGTTTTTAAATGGCTTCAAAAACGTATGCATAATAAGTCAAATCTTTATATAAAAATCTTTATATAAAAATCTTTATATAAAAATCTTTATATAAAAATCTTTATATAGTTTGCATAACAATGGTCTTTTGTTAAAGTGTTCTTTAGCTGGTATAAAGACGTATGCACGTGACTAATTTCTTGCTCAAGATTGGATAATTGGTTCATGAATTATTGAGTTTTTGAACAGTGTTTAATAGGGCTTGCAGATACCGTTTTTAAACGGCAATTATTTCAGTCTGTTGTATGTTTAGGTAATTTGAATCTGTTTGGCGGCACGCAGAGAGTGAAGTTGAACAGACTCGCCACTGTGTCTGAGTTGTATATTATTGCCCCCGCAGGATTAAATTCGAGGAGGCATATATTGAAGTCCCCGCACGCAAAATGATATCAATCTATCTATCTATCTATATGCACCTGAGGAGCGAACATTAAAGCGAAAACGTTTGTGCAAAATTTGAGTGGCTTTTATTTTATTTTACGTTATAAATGTCTCTTTTGGTTGCACATTGAACAAACATATATATATATATATATATATATATATATATATATATATATATATATATATATATATATATATATATATATATATATATATATATATATGTATATATAGCTTAAGATTTTGGTTTACGAAACACAAACAGTGCTCAATACCATATAGATAGAGCGTAATATAGTTTTTCGTTTTACCTCAAAAAACCACAACAGTCTGTTTCATCCGTGTAGGACCACCTGATGATTCCTACACGGATGAAACAGACTGTTGTGGTTTTTTGAGGTAAAACGAAAAACTATATATATATATATATATATATATATATATATATATATATATATATATATATATATATATATATCTATGATTATAAATCGATATTCAGACTTTCAAGTTTACTTAATTAAAAAGGTTATATTACATGAGGTATATATGACATTACATTTATATAAAAAAGAACATTATATAGCTATATTACAATTATATATTACTTAAATTTGAAATCAGGAAAAGAAGTAAATTGTTTAAATTCACTCTGGTGCGTACGGAAGCAATTATATAATAAGTATTTAAAACAGTTAATGGAGCTAGCAGAACGGAAACTTAAAGGTAGACTGTTCCAGAGGCCTATAGCGGTTATAGAAAAAGTTCTTCCTGCTTCAGTAGCTCTATTGTATTTCGGAGTTACTAAACTTAAATCAGCACTGCGAGTGTTCCTCGAATGTTGTTGGCTATTTAAATTTAATAGTCCGTTTAAGTACTCTGGAGTAGCATTAATAGTACGCTTGTAGATCATAATACATTTTCTAATATCCGACTCTACGTAAAAAGGTAACCAACCAAGATTATTAAATAGATTAATCGAAGAATGGCGAGGTTCAGCGTCAAGGATAATTCTGGCGCAGCGTTTTTGAAGTTTGAAAATTTTTGTGATATTGTTCTTACTACAGTTTGTCCAGGTTATACTACAATAGAGAAATAGAGGTTTGATCATAGCATTGTAGAAAAGAATACGTTCCTTTCGAGGCAGGTAGGATTTTATAGATTTCAATATTCCAATACGTTTCGATAGTTTCATTGCAATTATATCAACATGAGTGTCAAAGTTTAAATCTT